>DWHS01000131.1:0-11001 GCA_018247935.1 Trogonoptera brookiana
GTGTGTAAACATTATTGTGTTCCGGTTTGAAGGGCCAGCGTTACTGGTGAACGAGATTAAACATCTTATGTCTTAAGGCGACGAGCAAAATGTGGTGCAAGGCATACCATCATAACTAGCGCTAGCAGACGTATCATATGAATAAAAAGAAATATTCAGATTTCTGAATCGTTTGATTGCAGTCTCCATTATTACCTCTAAATTTTTATTTAACATACAAATATATAACAAGAACGAATAATATTCATTAGTACTGCTAAGACATTGTTAATATCTGGCAATAATAATTTCTAACAACAAAATAATTAAACAATTGTTTTAACGTTTTTATTAAAGTTGGAAGATATTATATAATTGTGATATTGATCTATTAAAAACTATAAACATGATAAAAATCTTAACATCAATAATTTATTTACGTCAGTACAAAATAATGTTTAAAAATCAATGACAATTTTAATGCGTTAGATGTTTCGCACTTGCGTAAGGGGGGTTGCTGCCCTTATGGAATAAAATCATTAAATTGTACTCATTTACAAAACAATTTTATTATACAGCAGACTTAGAAGATATAGACTTGATATCTAATAAATGCTTCAACCGATAGACGTCCACTGCTGGACACAGCTATCCCCACATCTACAAGTCCAGTGCTGCTTACACCCAGCGATTCCGCGCGACCTTCACCAGCTCGTCGATGCACATTGTAGTGGGTCTTCTAGCATCGCGTCTATTCCATTCTGATTGGATCATTGAGAAACTTCGCACGTAGTCCTCTCCATTGCCTTACATGTGACTGAGCCTTTATACGCGACACATTTAACAAATTATCGAGTCTTTATTCTGTCTTTTAAAATGTTTAAATATTTATAACATATATTGATAATAAAGTTGAAATTTTTAACTTAAAAATTTAATTTGTCTAGCGTATTATAAAGTTTAACTATTATTTTTTATCTATTTTATATACATTAGGCTAGATGGTAACCTTACAAACAATATTATTTATTCTTTACCTTTTACTTGACCTACATCATGTGTACTGAGGAAAACCAATAACAGTCAATTTCTTTTTTTATGTAAGTACCTAAATTTTAAGTATTTACATTTATAACAGTAAAAAAATATATGTTTAATATGACAATGGGTTGAAATATCTACAAGGAATTTAAATACACTTTACAAATCGTTAAAAATTTTGGTAGTCTTCGGTACCATTACACAGAGTTGCTATGTAATGAATAAAGTAATAATATAAACTTGGCGATACATATGAAGAGCAACATTAGAGATGATGTAGCCGATGTGTACAACAAAGATCTCTTTTTTACCCAATGTTCTAAAACTTCACTTCAATTTCACATGATATTAACAGACAATGGGGCTGACGTTCATATTTCAAAAGCTGGAACTTAGAAATGCTGTTATGGCGGGAAATTTAGGATGAGAGGACGAGAGTTATCTTGCGAAGGAATCAAACCAGGAACCTCCAAGTTACAAAGCAAGCAGTCTGCCGTGTATCTTCAGAACCAATTAAAACAACTCTATTATGAACAACAATATGAGTATTAACAATTATTATTGAAACATTGATTTAATCAGGTTATGGTAGTTTGACAAATTACAAATATGTAGCCTATAGACAAACATTTGATTCAAACAAATACATGTACAAATCAAACAAATGTATTTATTCAAATAGCTTTAACAAGTAATGCTATTTTTGTGGTGATAAGGCTGTGTTGCCAGACATCGTCTAGGTACCACTGCAGTTCCTATTTCTGCAGCTAAATACTATCTAGACTTAACATATTGTGTTTAGCGTCAATGAGTACAATGTGCAAGGTTAACTAGCGCCACATTAATATGAGCCGGCATATCACTTATCATCAGGAAAAGGTCCTGCTCATCTTGCTGCTTCAAGGACTCAAATAAAAATTATACTCTTAAATCCCATCCATAAAACTGCATATTTGTCATGGTAGTCTAAAAACTGATTAATATATACTCTATACACTTACAAAAACTTTTTACTTAACTGATTTCTATAAACAGGTATGCGGTACAAAAATAAACCATTAACATACATCCGTCGCACTTAAAAAAAAAATAAACGTCATAGACAATTTGGAACACTAAAATTTGATAACCTATTTCCCACAATCACGAGGTGTCCTGACCACCACTCGAGCTGATGTTACGCGTCCGTTTACCAACGCCCGTGGCGGACTTGTTCTTAGGGCGCTTACGATCACTGTCTTCCTCACTCACACTGTTACACCTCGGCTTCGGGCTGAGCATAGCGTCGGAGCCGATCGACTCCCTCTGTGACTTCTTCCTCTGACGTTTCGATACGTTCTCCCCCATCAGCATCTCGTTGAACTGTCGCTGACGTGCCTCCCAGTACAGGTTCTGACGCAACACTATGTCAGGATATCGGAGTTCGAAGGCGGTGTCCGGCGGTAGTATCAGCTCCCACCCAGTGTTGGGATTGAATTTTGCTACGGAGCTCATTATTTCTAATACGTCCGACGGTGGCAGACGTACCGCCGCCGCCACCTTTCGTCTATCCACGTAAGGATGTTGTGTGAAGAGATAGAGCTGAAATAATAAAAGGATTTTTTTTTATAGTACATACAAATGCGACATAATAATATAAATAAGAAAATGGTGCCAAGTGTCTGTTCCCAGACTGTCTAAGTAGGTACCACCACAGAGGCTATTTCTCTTGCCTAACACTAGTATGCAAACATTACTATTCCGATCCGAAAAGCGTTGTAGCTAGTGAAATTACTGGGGTAATGAGAACATATTTTGTGCCTTAAGACAACGAACATAATGTGGGTAATGTCTATTATCCTATCTACAATAAAATACTGTCCTGAATAACAAAAACCTGTTTACTCACCACGTGGTCCCTTGCAGCGCACATGAGGTGCGCGGGCGCAGGCTTGTTTCTAGTGTACAGGTCGGCGGAGCGCGGCGCCCACAAGCCGCGCACGCAGCAGGCGGCCCCACCGAGCGCAGTGAGCACCGTCGTCTCCCCAGCCGCGCCCGTGCCACCATCAACCAGGAGACGGGCGCGCAGTTCACTGAACGTCATCAGTTTCGCTGTAACACAAGAATTCCATACTTTTTGTCTTTATAGTGCCGAGTAGTTATTAATTTATTAGTTAAAGTCACAGCTTGGTATTAGGGTTCTGTAGTCTGTACTTATTAATAAAGGCTTGAATATAAAACCAGAAATCTTTTATAAGAAAGATATTTTACACGAAGTATACAACTACTTGCCGGTAGTTTTCGTCATCAGGCGACAAAGTGCTGGAATAATGTACCACCCCTTTAAGAATTTATCTTACAATTGCTAACTTTAAATCCAATTTGAAGACTTATCTCCTAAAGGAACAAATTAATTCCCACCATAACATTTTATAATTCCAGCGCGCAAGTAGAAGTTGTGACTGTGCTTAAATGTAACATCAAAACTTTATTTAAATATTAAATTTTCTTATTCCTCTATCTGGCAACATAGAGCGCGGACACGAGCATCTCGAAAATTTTATCGCTCCTTAACGAGGCAGTAGCTGAAAATCAGTATGTTGTCACTTACATGGCAACAGTTACACTGAGCTATGGCCATTTTGTACCATTGCGGTACACACAGCAGCAATAACAATGTAAAATATAACTATGTAACACATTCTTGTTTATCTGTATTTTAAGATGTTACATTTATTTGTATACATGTCTGTATTGCTTGGACAAATAAACTAAATTATCTATCTATCTAACTTTAAATATTTATTTAATAACATGAGATCTCTTGTCTTTTGCTTCCCTTCATCTTTGTTACTTTGAAACATTCAAATGTAATTTCTCCTACAAATTATGTTAAACGGTCTTGAGGTAGTGGATGTTTAAACTTTGGGTCCAATGAGCTGTCAGCTTGAACGCAGTAATGAAGTTATAGTGGCAATTTACAACGTGAGGACGGTAGCTGAAGTAGGTATGAAAGAACCTATGCCACCAACTAATTTTCACATGTGATCCCTGTATCAAACCTGGGATTTCATTGTTACAACATTAGCTCAGAACTTTATCCCCAGAAGCACTACAGCAGGTGCAAATTATTTAAAAAGTAGTGGTAACACAAAAGTAAACTTTCAGTTACAAAAGTAGAGAAATATAACTTATATACTTACCACTGATAAGTATCTCTTTTATTTGTTCTTGCAGTGTAGGATGTTTTGTGGGTACAGCATCTGCTTCTTCTGGAGCTGGCACCAACACGCGGATATATTCCCCGTGAGGCAAAGTCAACGATGATCCATCCAATGTATTTGCACTAAATAATTTAAGACGTTCGAGCTGTGAGGGAATTATTTGTTATTTTAGAATTATGGTATTTAGATGTACATATACATAAACATAAATAACCTAGATACCACTTTGAACTCTAATACAGATTGCGTTACAATAGTGCTCTATTTCTGGAATTCTTATTAAAAATGCGATGGCCACCTATAACATGGTGCTTTGCATCTTCTATTATTTTAGTTATTTTATAAATAAACTGTTTTATGATCGGATTACAATATTCTGTAACATCTAAATAGGTATTTCTGCAGCACCCAATGCCGTGGCCAAACAGTGTACATATATAACTGTGCTCTAATTTGTATAGCTAATGACCCGCTGATTCGGATCACCAGGCCCTGAGTCCGATACAGCCATGAGAGTTGTTAAGGGAACTACCGGCGCAAACTTCATCGCGATGAAAAAAAACGTATAGTTAGTGACCTAGTTAAATATATCTTGTATCTCAAGATGGCGACGAACACAATGTGGAGCAGTGTATATCATTCTGGCTAGCGGCACATTATTATCGGCAAGAATGTCATTAACCATCAGGTCAACATCATGCTTGTCTCAACTCTTAGTTGAATAAAAAAAAAACTGGGATAGGGAGACTAGATATCTTAGCGCTAACAGCAACAAACACAAGCTCAGAGTTCATCATCCCAACCAGTTCTTGTTGTGATCAGTGGAGTCTCACTTGACATCACATGAACTTCTTGCTTATCTCTTTACTTTGTGGAAAATAATAATAATTCACATTCCCATATAACACAGTTTCAAAAGATATTAAAACCATCAGATTGAGAAAACTATGTTAAATTATGTTAAGACCATATTGTCCAAAACTCTGAACATAATTTTATTTAATAAAGTTGTTTGCACTAACTTCAGCATAGTCACTTTCTGAATTGTTCCATAAACCGTCATACCAAGGCTCCTCTGAGATACGCTGTGATATCGCATCAAATGACTTTTCACGGGCCTTCTTTGACACTTCAGTTTCTTGGCGTGCAAATTTTACGGTCACCTATAATAAATTCAAATAAATAAAGCTTTTAACATTTCAAAGACAAGAATAAATAGGTGTACAGTAAATTTTTAAATAAATATTTATATTTATAGTTCACCTGCTGAGGTTCTGGTTCCTTGTCTTCATCATCAGAATTTTCAGTCTTATTTTTATCATTTTTCCTTTTTTCCTGTTTATCATAATAAGAATAAGATGGGCGGAGTTGAACTATACCTGTACAGTCCAAGTATTAATTAATATTAAAATTAATCCAAAATAATTTTAGTAGATGAGAATTTTACACAAACCTTTCACAGGAGTACAATGTAGCTCCTTATCTTGTAATAATGCTACTGCAAAATGTTCTGTTTTCAAACATGGTAAGCTGCTTTCATATACAATCTTATCCATAATACCATTTCTGAAATACCGTGATTTATCCCGTTCTCTATCTTTCGAATACCTTTGTTCCTATAAACAATCATGAAATATTATCCAAATGTGATGCAGTGTGCTCATCAATAACTTGTCATTAAATTAATATGTTTTATTAATAAATCTAATTTTTCTCCTAGACAAAAAAGGTCAAATGTTTGCCTTACTGTTTTACTATATGGTACTCAGAAAGATTATTTTATGTTTCCACATTGTTTTTTTCACACATATTGCACATCACAATAATCTAAAAACTTTAACAGTTAATATTTGCAATCTAAAGCTTGACAACAGTAAGTATTGTGGTGGTCACCAAACTAAATAGCTCCCGGAATAATAAACCTTACTACCATAACATTGTAAACTTTTTAACATGCTCTAAAAAGTACATAAATTACTTAAGAATAAATAAAATGATTACCTGCTGACCATCAGTGTTTAATGCAATTTGTTCACCTTTGGAAGGGCAGTATTTTTCACTATACGTATCTAAACCCACTTCCATCCGTACAATCTGGTTTTTAGGCTTTATAGATGCATATTTCACATTAACATCCTTCCAATCCCTATTAGCTGGCCTCACGGGATATTGAAAGATATAAAAATTCTCTGCTAAGGCTTGAGATAAATATACCGGTACCTACAATAGTAACCAAGCATGGTTAATACTGAAGTTTTAATTTTATATGAGAATAACATAACCTAAATTATTTTTAGTCGACTAATAATTATAATACCTCATGTACGACAGGATCGTCTTCATCCATTATAATGGATCTGTTACAAAATAATATTATAACTAAATCATATCAGAAGTTTTTAAATTTAATTCATTTATAATCACGCTACACAACATATGTGATGCCCTCCTGTCACTTCTCTGACATTGACATTGATTAAAAAATGACTTTACACTGTGTATACACTATACATACCTGCATTAGACTTTTGTATACAGATAGCATTGAATTGTTCACAAATAATCAAGATATTAAATGAAAACATATTTTTTATAGCTAAAATCTAAATATGTATTTATGGCTGAGAGTTTTACCTAAACATCTTTTAGATTAGCGTTCCAGTCAGCATTTGTAAAGACCTAAGTGGAAACAAATTTAAAAAGAAAATAATATAATGGCATCTGGCGAATTTAAGAGAATGACATTTAAAGAAATTTGCAACGACATATTTATACAATGATAAAATCGTTATTAAAAATTAAGAAAACTATCTTATAAAGATTTTGCTACTGATAATTTTTTCACATTAAAAGTCCAAAATGTCGGATATGATAATAAACGGTGAGAAACTCGTATTATTTTGGACACTAAATATAGACGCATCTCATTACCGATGAATGTAAATACGACAAGAAACGGACTAATAAAATATTGAAATAATGGAAAAAAATATTCTTTATTTGAGTGTTACGATTTAAAAGTAATGAAATTTTATCAAAAACCTTGGATTACTTAAACTAATTGAATGTTAAATTTAAAAGAATATTTAGTAGTATCTCAACATAAAACCATTTTTCCTAAAATTGAACATAATAAGAATTGTTCCTAATTAACTTTTAGTTTATAATTTATTGATAATTAAACTTTTTAGTAAATACATATAATTTATAACCGGAAAGTTTTTGATTATAAAACTAAAATCTTTATAACGAATTTTAGGTTTTCTTAGAGATACCAAATAGTAAAAAAAAATAATTATTATTAATGCGATTGACTTTAAATAATAAAAAGTTAAAATTTAATGACTTTAATAAGCTACCACATAGTATTAATAAAATTTATTTTGAACTCATTTGAAAATATTGTAAAATATATACATATTTTTTTCAAATTACTTTTCTAATTCGGCAGACACTGTCCCAGTGGATAAGAAATGGAATGAATTAATAAAGTATAATATATTTATAATGAAACTGATAGAATTTGTAAGTATAAGTATAACCGTTTTATTTGTTGAAATAAAATATTTTAATGTCTTTTTGTCATTACTACAATGCAATAACAAAGTTTTGTTTCTATTTATTTTTATCAACAAAAATACAAAATTAAAAATTTAATCCTTTTTAATTTTTACTACGGTGCAAACTTTCCCTTATTATTTTTCTAAGATTGTAATAATTTTCGGAATACGTGTAGGGTTTTCAATTTTTTTTGTCGTTTTTTTTATCAAAACAGGACATTTAAAAATGTTTTATTTTTTGTGTATTTTAATTATTTGCTTGTTTTATCATATTTATAATTCATTATTCGTTATAGGTCATAGCTCTCACAATAATACTTTTACCCTTATTGATTCCAAGGCCTCATGGCCATATGTACTGCATTTCAACTGGTCCAACACTAATAATATCTATTTTATTCGTTATACTGTACCTACGACAAGCAGTCCCACTGTTTATGGAAAAAATGTATTTATTTTACCAAATTTTATTTACATTTGGAGCCTTCATTCAATGTTTTCTTTTAAATCTTAGTCGAGTATGGTTATGGCTAATTTACGGCATATTTTATTTCACTTTGTTAACAGCGTTATCGTTGGATTTGTTTTTAATTGCAAACGAAAGAGGATGCACATTTAGTTGCGCCTGATGATTTTTTTTATTTTAACATTTGATAACTATAACGTAATGACTAAATCATACTGAATTTATTTCTTCTGACAACATGTCTAATAAATGTACTTATGTAATACAAAAAGGTATTTTACTTTTTAATAAATGCTAAAGTAATACAAAAAAATTAACTACATATATATTTTTTATAAGTGTAAGGATAATAAAGTTTTTTGCCCCATTTTGCCATTGTTATCCATTGCAACGGCTCTATCTGGACTGTAAAGATTTAAGGCTGTACATATAGAAGAAGTGAAGTGAACCATTGAAGATTTTCATTATGAAGGGTTACCATGTACTGTCGTCTATTTTGATAGTTAAATAACAATATTTTAATGTTTCCTATCTAAGTATTGTTATTGTTTAAGATATGATTACATGGGTTTTAAATTGGACACTTAATAATAAGATAACTAATATTTTTTATATGCAAAAAATATATAGTACTATTATTAGGTCTTTATTTTAATAGTATTCAATATTTACATAATAGTTAACCCAGAACGAGCCGTGGCATGTTATCCATAAATTAATATCATTTAATAAAAAAAAATATTTTGGATACTAAAATAGTAATGTTGCCAAGTAAAAGTGAAAGAAAAAAATCAAAATAGGTTAAATTTTTGTTTTTATTTTTGGTTCATGATTTTGTTTATTATTATATTTATATATATATCAAAGTTGATTTTAAATTAACGCTAGTATTAATTAACTCCTTATTTTAAATAATGATCCTGTAAGTGACTGTCGTTGATTTTAGTGTTTACAAATACTTAGCGTTCTAATATTTTATTAAAGGTTATTTAGAATGTTTTCGATAGGTACTTAATTTCATCAAATATTACATTGGGAGAAGTTATTCATGTTTATTTTTAGGTTATATCAATGATACTTATGACACTACCATTTGCTTTGGCCGAACCAGAAACGTTTCACTGCTTGGCTGCCGCTCCAACTCTTATGTTATCTTTTATGTTCATCATCTTGTATTTAGTGGACCAAGCTCAAGATGTGGCTGAACAACTTTACTTGGTTTCTCAAATAACTTTAAATATTGTTGCAATATCTCATGCAGCTGCCAAGCCCTCCCACACCGGCACGTACTACGGACTTTTTTATTTTCATCTTTTAGTTGCACTTTGTTTTGACTTATATTATATTTTGCAAGAGCGTGGTTGTTCACTTTTTAACCCTTAAGTGTATACTAAGTTAATAAATTATATTATAAGAGTGCTAGTATTATTCAATAGTTTGTATATATTTTTTTTAAATACAGAAAATATTAACATTTCATAACTGTTATGTTGTTTTAAAGGCTTTGATTTATAAATACAGCTTATAAAAGTTCTTCCAAAGTTTAAAATTACAGCAATAAATTATCCATTATTTGTAAATATGATCCTAATTAATAAAAAATTAAAGATCTCTTAATATATTACCCCAGTACCCCAAGTATGTAGGCTATTGCAATGGGGTTCTGGTTTAACAAAATCTTCATTAAAATTTTCTTCATCAATCTAAATATTGAAGTGGTGTTATTTTTTAGGGCCTGTCACTTCTTCTAAGTATAATTCCCTATATTGTGGAACCCGTTGACACATGGTGCTGTTTGGCCTCTGCACCTACACTTATGATCTCATTGCAACTGATGGTGCTTTATATTGTGGATCAAGTGCAATATGAAGCTGAGTGTTATTATCTTCTTATACAGCTTATTGTAACAACAATAGCCCTATTCCACCTTTTTGCAGTTGGAAAATCAGTGGGTGCAATTTATGGATTGTTTTATATTGATTTGATGATTGCATATGTTATGGATTTGTACTACATACAGAGTGAACGGGGCCTATCATTTTAAATTATACATTTAAACTTTCTAAAATTGTTTAATCTGTGGCTTCTGTTGAATGATATCAAACAGGAAATGGTTTTATCACATACCACTACATTATAACAGTAATAAAGAATAAACTTGGGTTTAACTGTTTATAATATGTCTAACAAAAGCAGCAGTAAAATTAAAAAAGTTATTTTGCATACCATGAACAATATATATAAAATATGTTTAAGAATATTTTTAAGGATTTCAAAAATCACTTTGCTTGAACTATGCTGGACTATAGTGGTAACAATCGTGATATTTATATTGTGGGCAAAGAATTATGAAATTGTGAAAGAAAGTACTCCAATTCCTGTGATATTATGGTGGACTGCAAATTTCCCTGGCACCTCAGAAGTAAGGCATTGTCCAGATGACGTAAAATGTAATATTTTTAGTAACAAGAATGTTAACGATTTGTACAATGTTGAAGCGTACTTGTTTTACGGCAGTAACATCAACTTTGATGACTTGCCACTGCCTCGTCTTCCAAAAGAATTGATATGGGGATTTTATCACGAAGAGTCTCCAAGGAATGTTGAAGAAATGATGCATGAAGAAGTGTTAACTCTTTTTAATTTCTCAGCGACGTTTAGCCGGTACAGCGATGTTCCATTTCCTTTACAGTATTTGCAATCAATAGAAGATGTGACAAGCTTAAAGTACTTTGTTACGACGGAGGAGAAA
>DWHS01000132.1:0-10972 GCA_018247935.1 Trogonoptera brookiana
GTATAACACTTGATGGTCCACCACGAGCACCAAAAAGATCTAATTCATTCATAGCTTCAAGAGCTGCTTTTGCCATGCCAATAGAACTAGCATTCAGTTCTGGTAAACCATGATTAGTTTTATCACCACGTTCCCAAATTCCATAATCAGGTGTACAATAAGCTGATTCAATATAAAAAACTAAATTTTGAATAAAAGCCACTTCATCTAGTGAAAAAACAATCTGTAAACCAGATGCAGTCATCTGTGCTAATACAAGAAGATACAAAGAAATGGCATCTATTTGCAAATGTCCCCATTCATTATCTTTAACAACTACTCGACCAGTTATAGAAGAATATTTTGCATGCAATGAATCCATGGGATGCTGTGTACTTTTGAATTTCTCAACTTTATCTTTCTGTTGCATCATCGCCATCAAAAGACCTAAAAACAAGACCTACTTATTACAAATAATATTCATGAAATCTAAGAAATATACCAACAAGAAAATATAAATATTTAACAAAATAAATTCGCCACAGATTTTAAAGTATTGTTATATCAAATAATTATAAGAACAATATTTTTATTATACTCTAATCTTCAGTTCCAGTACATGATCAGCATTAATTTTATTTGTTGTGGCTGTATTGCATATGTTTTACATAAAAAAAATTCCATCAACAATCACAATGTATATATCAAATGTTGTCAAATCAAAGAAAGTGTTTTTTCTGAACATTTTAATCAGCTACAATAGTCAATCTTAAGCAGAAAACTAAAAGCATATTTTATTATTATAGGGTACCTTACCTCGCATTAGTTTCACGCAACTTTGCTCCAATTCATAAGTTTTAGCACGATCCTCATCTTGATCAGCGATTTTTTTAAACGCCATCGATAGTCCCCATACCGCTAATATACAATAAAGATTGTCTCTTATCCAAGCATGATCATTATGGGGACTAGCAGGGAATAATCCTGTAACGGGTTGCTGATGGTCTAAAATTAACTTGTGTACAAGTCTTTGATAGTAATCTAAGCGAACCCCTGAATTACTACGCGTCCTCATTTTAAAATAAAAATGCGCAACACTTAATTATTAATAGGATAAACTAAGTAGTAACACATTTTAATTCGGTACATGAATCTATTTTGTTGAATATGTCATTTGAAAGTCGACATTGTCAATGTCAAGTCGACAATTTTAAAATTCAATGAATATATAATGAAGAAAAGGCTGTATAGAGAGACTCAAAGTTGTTAAACTCAATAATAAAACAAAGATATTTCTTTTTAATACGATTTAAATACAAAACGTAAAACGAACTAATATGAACTATAAGCAATCAGTTTTAATAAGTTTTATGTAAACTTTATTAAAGTTGTAAATTTACGAATAAAAAGCTTAATTTTAGGATTCCATGGTCAACATAAAACTTTATTTTACTACAATTTACTAGAATTACTTAGAGTGGTAAGTGGTTTACGTAGTCAGTGTTGAGTATATTTACTTAATAGTTTAAAGTAATATATGTGTTAGTCTATAAAGTAATGTATAATTATTGTATCTATGGCAATATGCTGAAACACTTTTGCTCTGCTAATAAAATAGTGCCCGTACTTTTGTGTATTAATCTTCCAAAAGAAATCGAATAGTTAGATGCATGATTATAATATTCAGTATGAATATGATAATGACGAGCAAATATTATAACTACACCCCAGGGATGGGAAAGATAAAGAAAGACAATTTCTGGATAAACGTAGAAACTTAATTAAATCCTCTATTGTCCAAAGACAATAGTAAACTTTACGGATAAGCTTAATAGTTTTTAGGCATTGTCCCAGTATCCGATGGAGCCGTAAAAGTTCGATAGAACTAACGGCGTTGACTTCTCCATCAAAAAAAAAAAAACAGGCGTTTGGCTACAAGTTTGTTACGCCGATGTTTAGAAATGTTTTAATACTTCCCCCGTATTTGTCGAATTTGCTACTAAAGACGATACTAGTGAGCGCATATAATTCCTTTCATATTTTCAAATATGCCGAAAGATCTTATACCGCCTTAACACTAACATTGCTTAAACAACAAGCTGCTTTTGAAGAGTCTCAAAGAGTTTTTTTTTATCACGATCAACGAAAAATGTTATATTATGTTTAAGCTTTGAATCAGGTAAGTGGTTTAATATGTGTTTTATTGGTCGGTAAAACGCATCTATTTTATTACCTACTCATTAGTTTCTTGATGTTTAATAAAAAATATTTGTATTTTTCTTATTTCAGAGACGATGTAATAATAATTAAATTTTAAACTTAATTGACCATATTAAATTAAAACTGAAATAAAAAACTGTCTTTCTTAAAATTCCTGTAAGTAATTTGAGCTTTAAAAACATTAACTGCAGAAAATAAAAGTAGTAAAATAATTCTTTGTCTTTTCTATAATAACTAAAATAAAAACAAGAATATTGTACTGATTTATCTATAATTATATAATTCTAAACGAAATTATAGAAAATATTTATTTAAAGTTCACTTAAATTTTTCAACACAATACATGCATGGAAATATTTTGAAAATTAATGTCATAATAATTGACAATACTTTGTTATGTCACTTGCAGACGTCAAAGTTTCAATGTTACTTTTTTGTTTTGTTACCTTTTTATTTTTACATTGTTTGATATTTATTTACGAATTCATTTGATATTTATTTTATAAAATGTTGATATTCATTATTTTGTGTTATGTCACATCTTTTCCTTATATTTTTGGAAACAGTCTATCTTCCGAGATCCCAATAGTTCAATTTAGTAAAAAAGTTATAAATGAATCTCATTATGAAGATTACAATAAAACCAAGTTAGGTCTAGTAAGTGAAGGTGGATCTTTACTTCCTAATACAGCAGTTGATATTATTCAATTGCCAAAAGATAAACATACTATTCTCTTGAATTTGGATAATGAAATTGGTAAAAATAAAGAAAAATCTGTTGTAGCACGTAAAGGAGTAGTGTATACTTCTTTAGAAGATATCCAAGTGCCACAAAATAGTACTAATTTAGCCAGACACAATATATCTATTGCTAATAAGAGATTAAATATATCTAAAGAAAAAAATGATATAAAAATAAAAAAAATTACAGTACCACCAATAAATCATAAAACTACGGGCAGTAGTAATTCAGAAGAAATTAATGAGGAAGAAAAACTAAAAAAAATTGTGACTAAGAAACCATTAGTTCTTTCAAATGAAGCATTAGACCTAATGACAATGAAAGATTCTGAAGTAGTTTATCCTAAAGAAGGCCAAAATACCAAAGTTCCAAGAAATCCTAATAGCCATCCAGGTATAGTTATGCCAATTGTTATAACAATATTGGTGGTACCAATGTTTGCAGTAATTGGTTATCTAGCAATTAAACGAGGTCAGGAGGCCTGGAAAAACAGACATTATAAAAGAATGGATTTCCTTCTGGATGGAATGTATAACGATTAAGGGTTTTACATGTTTTCATAAGTTTACTTTAAACTTTTGCTTTAACAGTAAAACAGTAAAGATAGCAATATTAAAAAACAATTTGTTTATAAAATAACTTATTTTCAAAATCTAAAAATAATGACAAGAAGAATGAATGGTTAAATGCTTTTAGCATTGTTAGAAATAAAACAGTATTAATTTAAATGATGTTGTTGAAACAAAAATGATATGAAGTGGTTTTATATAAAGCAATATAAATAAATAGTGGATGCAAAATACTAAAGTTATATAGCTATAGAGTTTAAATTAAGATAATGTAACAGATTCTTAGTGATCTAAATGTGCCTTCCTTATATCTATATGTTCATGTAAAAATTCTATATTTTTGATAATATTGCCTTACTACTTAAAATGTCTTTCCTTATATTAAAATAAATATAGAAATGTTGTGATATACAGGTTTTAAACAACTATATAACTAATTATTATAATTATATACAATATTATTTGATACTTTTTCATTTAACAAAACTTTTCATTATGATCATGTTACAATAAATTTTATTTATATTTTGTTTTACTTAATTATCAACACATATTACGTTCTTCATATTGTTCCTATAGGAGCAATTTAGGCGAAAAGGGGCTGGGGGATCTTTCCTATTTTTGAAAATATATTTATTTAAAAGTATGGAAGTTCTCTGAATGCTGACTGTTTCATGTAGTTATATAGCTAACAGTATTTTTTTTTTAATAACTACATCCCTCAAAGTATTACAGCTGAATAAAAAAAATATGTATTGTATATGTTGATATACTTGGAAATGATCAAACAGTTTTTTAAACATGTAAGTAGAAAACCATGTTCAAAAACAGCTTATCTGGATAATATTCAAGTTTGTGTTGTTTGTGTTATGTTGGTCTTTACTTTGTGCATGTTGCTTGTGATGAAATATGGAACCGAAACATAGCAATTTACAAGGGGCCTTATAAAAATCATCAAGTAACATAAAGAACAATGGAAAGGCCTATGTTCGTGGTTTTATCATATGAGATGGGCAGATCCGTCATTCGAAATAATGTCATTGCCTTGTTTCAGTCTGTTAGCTTTATAAACAAGACACATTCTACGTAGAAATGATGGCCAATAAGACAGTACAGTAGCGGCCGTGAACCAGTAAACGCAGTGTGTTCATAAGCCTTTGCACAAGATCGACAGCCGATCTGAGAAAGCTTTGTTCAGCAACAGGTGTCTTCCGATTAACATTGATGATGATTAAACCAAAATATTATTTTGTTATTCAAACTTCAGGGCTTTATACTTCTAAGTATTTAATAAATATTCGAGATTACTAATGTCATACACAAAAACTATATCGCCTGGGAGCATAACATGAAACCTTTTAAAAAACTTTTCTATTCTATGACGGATTGTTTTTCAGGTTTCCTAGCTAAGGTGTAGTGTATTGTGTGCTTGGAAGTATTTTGTCCCACGCTAGGTACGCGTCACGTAATACAAGGTTTTTCTTAATCGTCAATAGAAACAGACTACGGACTAATATATTACTTTTAAATGGGACATTTTTTATAAACCTTTTTTCAATTATTTTAAAAAATAATTATAATAAGTAATAATTAGTTATAATTTCATAAACCACTACATTGCAATCATAATAATTTTAAAAGTTTGTATATGCTTTGGTATTTTAATGATTTTTACTATTCTTTGTGCTACTTGTTAGTTACTTTCAGTTTGCAAATTATAATAAAGAGCAAGTTATATTTTTCAAACATTCCTTACCATGGTCTTTGCAATTTACTGCTGTCAAGTTGGCTAAATTTATGAATCTGTTGGCAGATTAACATATAGTAAAAACAAGTGTCATAATTAGTGAATAGATTTTCGTACTGGTGTATGTTAGTGATGTTTTTCGCATAAAAGAAATGCTAGTCAAATCTGGTTAAAGAATATCAACAAGAGCTACTTTCAGTGGTCCATTATCAATGTTAATAAGATTCGGCTAAGAAACAGTTTCCTTTGACAAATATGGTAAGCGAAAATTTATTTTCATTATGTACTATATGAGGATTATTAACATCTTGTGCCATTTATGGAAAGAAAATACAAAATCTTAAGTTAATTTAACTTAAAGCAAATCCGAAATGGAAATTAATCTTTTCATATTATGGTTTATTGTGATATAATATCAGCTGTTCAGTTACATTGGTGACTAACACATAATATATTATAATATAATTTTATGATGTATGACTATTACCTATTTAATTTTTCGTTTTTTTTTATACTTAGTATTTGTAACCACTTTTTTAAAAATAATTTGCTTAGTGTTTAACTCATATGTTAAGGGAGTCTTGTTAGGCTTTGTAATTTAGTTTTTTTAATTCTCTAATAATTGCATAAGTACTTTATGAGTGCTGAAAAAAGTAAATTAAAACTGGTGGGAACTATGTTAAACATTCTATGATTTATTGATTAAAAGTGCAAATGTAGTTCGTAGATATGTAAATATTTTTTTGTTTAACAATAGATGGAACTTTAAAACAAAACAAATGATATGCAGTAAAATGGGATTGACTTGAATTCATAAAAAACAATGAGTGTACAAAGTGGGTGTGTAAGCTGTAATGGGGGATCAGAGTTGTATGATACCAAGCATGATGCTGAGTGCTCTGAGGGAGAGGATGCTCAGATCCGTTTGGCTCCCCATGTACAAGCTTATTTAGCACATAACAATCCTACAACAAACTGCTGTGGATTTGCTATACCTATTGCTTTTGAGAGGGCAGCCCCAGGAACATGGTGGAATCCACGTTTTGATTCAGAAATACTTGAAGGCCAATACAGAAGTAGTTCCTTTAGACAGATAAGGTTAAGATTCAGGTAAGCAGTGTAAATTGTATGCATCAATATTATAATGATGTCTTTATTTTTGATGTTATAATTGTAAGTGTCTTATTTTCTGTTTTCAGATTTGCACTTTTATACATTTTAATATTTTCTATGTCATGGTTTGTTTACTTTGTTATTCTTGGTCTCCATGGCATAACAGTAAAATGGCCATTTCTGTGTTCAATATTTGCTGGGGTAGTCTTGATAACTTGTATTATGCTGTTTGTGACATTTACAGATATTTACAAGATTTTTACTTTTAGATTGTCTCTAGTTATGGCACTTGCCTTATGCACACTCAGCCTTTCCCTAGTTACTCTAACAACACAATTGGAAACAGTTGTTTCGCAGGTGGCAGATATAAGCCAATCTGGACATTTTACTATTTGTATTGAAATCCTACTAATCATTTATACTTTAACCCCTTTGCCGTTGTTTGCATGTGTTATTATAGGAATTTTATACTCGATTGTTTTTGAAATTTTAAATATAATTCTGCACTTATCTGAACAAGAATGGCAGTATCCTGGAATGTTTGTAAGAATTCTGCTACAACTTTGTGTACACATTATTGGTGTGCATATATATCTAATGACATTTGTAAGAATGCGTGGTACATTTATGAAAGTAGGACAGAGTTTATTAGTAAGACGGCAGTTGGAAATGGAGAAGCAATTAAAAGAAAAGATGATTCATTCAGTCATGCCACCAAAATTGGCAAGCTGGTTAATGGAAGAGCAAGTCTTGGAATGTGAGACAAATTTTAAAGCACAAAATCCATTATATCAAAGAACATCAAATCCTGGGGCTGGTGATATAAAATCATTGTTTAGGCCATTCAATATGAGTTCTATGGATAATGTCAGTATTTTATTTGCTGATATTGTTGGCTTCACAAGAATGTCTAGTAACAAAGGTGCTGAAGAATTAGTGAATATATTAAATGATTTATTTGAGAAATTTGATGAGCTATGTCAAATTCATGGTTGCGAAAAGATTTCTACATTAGGAGATTGTTACTATTGTGTTTCTGGATGCCCAGAACCAAGGCCTGATCATGCCACATGTTGTGTAGAAATGGGGCTTGGTAGGTATCTATAAAATAAAGTTACTTGTATCATTTACAAGAGTTTGTGTTAAGGTAAGTTGGCTAATTTCAGGAATGATAGAAGCAATACAAGAATTTGATAGAGAAAGGGGTGAGGGTGTTAATATGAGAGTGGGGGTTCATACTGGAACTGTTCTATGTGGCATTGTGGGTACGCGTAGATTCAAATTTGATGTATGGAGTAATGATGTGACTTTTGCGAATAAAATGGAGTCGACAGGTAAACCAGGACGGGTACATATATCAGAAGAAACTAGCAAATTTCTGGGCGGCTCATATGTTTTAGAAGAAGGTGAAGAGGTGTTCGGTAAGTGGTATTTAAGAAATCGTTGCATGGATACCCTAATTTTTTTTTATTTTAAAAGAATTGAATGTGTCCAGGTCATAAAACCTACTTCATAGAGGGGCGTCAGCTTAATTCTCCATACGATCACGATCAGTGTATTACACCTTCGAATCCTATTAATCCCCGCCTCATTATATCTCCCGCAGCGTCCCCACAGTCCAATTTTACCTATAATCGTTCCCCCTTGCCGCTTTTCGCAAGAGCGCACAACATACAAACTGACAAGAACAACAGCAGCAAAGTCGATACAAGTAGCTCTAACTTCCTATCCCCCAATCCATTCAATTTTCGTACGAAGGCTAGTTCACTGCCAAGTATACTAGATTCTGATGCTGAATTGGACGAGAAAAGGGAAAAAGTATTCGTTGAGAGCAATGATAATTCGTCAAAGAGTCCTACGTCCGTCGGTAAGTTATTTATTTTAAAAGACACGTTTAGAGTCATTGCATGTATTTTTATTAAAAAAAGTTTAAATAATCGCTCATGTACATAGTGTAGGACACATATTTTTAATAAGCTGGATGTTCATCTGGTTAAGATGTTTACATAACACCACTGTGTTTATCGCTTTGTGACGTAAGATGTTAAATCTCATTATACCATTAATTTTATAAGGTATAAATGGTAATATTTGCATATTTTATTAACAACGTCTGTTTACTACCGTAGAAATAGGCGATGCGATGGTCTAAATCGATAAATGGACCTAAACGGTTTCCGAGAAGTGAGATCAACCATTAGTTAATATGATTTTAGAATTATTAATAATTTGGGATTGGTTAGAAAACATCGATTTAGTTTTAATAGAAACTAGTCATAGGTTATAGTTACATATAAGGCCTTTTTTCTCTTATCTTTTCCTTATTTTTATTTAATACTGTTTTTTTTTAATTATTTAACTTAGGCTATTTAAACGATCATGCGCTGGTAGTGTAAATAGCGTGATGAACTGTTGTCTTATTTATTAGAAGTCTTACTTATCAATGGCATAAGGCACAAGTCACTGATAAGATATAGCGTGACACTCAGTTGCCCGAAGGTGACGCTCCACTCGCAACACGACAAAGCGAATGTTTTTAATAAACATTAACGACAATTTATTGAGATTTCTTATAAAATTCTATCGATAAATTATTTTTAAAAATGTACTTGTTACAACAAATACAATATTTAATCGATGCACTTTTTCGTATTGGCATATTATTTTTTAATTTCTGATGGTAAGTGATAGGCCTGTTCGTAACATTGTGATGCTAGTAAAGACGATATACACTCTAACACAGTACTATAAGCAGACTAATGTCTGACAAAAATATGAATTACAGTAGTACCTAACTTGAAGGTATCCGGCAACAGAGACCAACCACCGGTAATAATTTTTTTTCCGACGAAGCGAGGAGCGAGCAAGACGTTCACCTAATGGTAAGTTATACGCCTGCCCATAATAACGTAGCGCTTGCGAGGATGATGTAGACTGCACCACAATATTCTCGTCGCTTTGAGACAAGGTGTTTAATCTCGCTACCCCAGTAACTTCATTAGCTACTGCGCCTTTCAAATTATAGTACAGTAATGTTTGCATACTAATGTTTGGGGGCTCAAATAGGTGCAGCGATGGTACCTACCTAGAGTCTCCAGCAAGAGAGACCAGTAATTTAAAAAAGTACACCACCCATGAGTTCTATCTTATTATTTAACAGTTCTTTTAGAAAGCCTCTGAATTTATTGATTACCGTATTATATAATCGAACACTACCGAGCCTCGTAAAGCGCTATTTTGAGTTCTCCCAATAATTGTATGTTTCGAGAGATTTAATCGCACATAGTTTTTTTTCCGTTGCAATTACGTAAAATACTTTTAGAACTAACGCACATTTCAACAGATTTTATAAGAAATAAAGCGCACCATAATTATCTACAAGGTTCCTCGTTAAAGAAAACTGTTAACGTTAAATATCCTTATCGTTAAATATTTATTTATAATTTTTTATTTGATACTTCAATCAGCGGTGATTGCTGATACTTTGTTATTATAGACTTTTTTAATGACTGCTGAAAAAAATTATAGTTCAAAAGTTTATTTACACGAAAAGACATACAATGTAATGAAACAAAAGGAAATCATACGTACATTCGTATGACCGCATCAATAACAAATCGAAGCTGTGGAGTTTAATATATTTTTTATTGTCGGTTAATATAAACAAATAAGAGTATTGAGATATATATAATCATTGCGTTCTTAATGTACTAGCAAAATATTTATTTCAAAACAAATAATACAAAACTTCTTAATCCGTGTTCATGCAATTGGTATTCTTCTTTGGTGTATGTTTTATCAAAGAGCATTTAAGCGGAATATACTAAGCAAGATTGAAGCATTACTACTCTGTCTGTAGATTTTACGAACATAAATTATTTATAAATCGGACAAAATTACCGAAGTAATCAGCAAAACGACTGACTGTTTTTTATAGTCAACGAGATGAGCAAAAAGTTACAAAGTGGTGATAGTTAGCTAAATAATGCATCACATTATGCTCCTTTAATCCAGTAATTTAATTCGCTACAAACACATTTGAATTAGAGAACAGTAATGTTTGTAAACTAGTGTTTGACGGCAAAAAAGGCGCTGCGGTGGCACCTACCTAGACGATATCCGTCAATAGCGAACTACGGCTAGTACCTATATTCTTTATTTAACGATTCAGCGAGACCTTCACCTTTGTGGTAAGAGATACGCCTGCTCATACCTACGTAGATTTAGTTAGAATGACATACACTGCACCGCATTGTGTTCGTCGCTTTAGACATAAGATTTTTAGTCTGGTAACCCTAATAATTTCACGTGCTGCAACGCCTTTCAAACCGGATTGCAGTAATGTCTGCATATTACTGTTTGGCGGCTAAAAATAGTAGTTGTAATGCCTTTTTCCGAGTGTCGTAACCCTCTCCAGCACCCTTGTTTTGCTACGACAAACAGTAGACCCACCTCGTACTTGTTCACCCTGGGCTCGCTTAGGGAGCAATGAGGGCCCCCCCACCTTGAAAGCCCGCGAACTCGGAAACCCTTTTAATCGCCTTCTACGACTGGCAGGGTTTTCCTTAATCCTATTCTTAATAGTCCACTACAGGATAGAGC
>DWHS01000133.1:0-10881 GCA_018247935.1 Trogonoptera brookiana
GAGACCTCATCATAGTCGACTCGTCAGCAGCGACGTCGAGTCATTATTTACTTCTACAAATCTCGTCACCTATCATTAAAATTTATGTATTGTATAATTTATGCCATTCTTGATAATTTATTTTAATGTATGTTGTGTTGTTATTTATGCATTTAGTAAAACAGTCATTTCGGTTTTAATAAGCGTAATCACAAGGGAGAGTGTATATTTTTGTACAAATATTTTCAATAAATAACTCGACTTTATTGATATATGACGCCATATGTAGATATTTATTGATGGTTGGTCTCTTGTCGGAGATAGTCTAAGTAGGTATCATCGCAGTTAATTACTATTTTTTATTAGGGATTTTGTTGCATATTCTCGTTACTTATATGTAAAAGAGTACCTTTTTTATTTGCTACGGTTTAATACGACTTCTATTTCACGTAGTGTTAAGGATATTGCGGCTGTAGAAGGTGAAGCGTACTCGCTCGATATATTCTAGCTCCTATATATGTTGATAGTCGCAACAGAGTTATACCAGCAAATTTATGATACGAGGATGGTAATTGATCAGACGGGTTTGAAAAACCCTACAACCAACCAATTTCCACCAAACGTGGCGCCTTAATCTAACCTCCATGTATTCAAGCAGAGCTTAGCCTATACCGCGGAGACAGAATATTACTAGATATATGAATGAATATATTATTAACATGGGGTTTTATTTTATGCTATCGATCTATCACAGTACACCGTACAGAAGGATTTGTTTACGGGTAGAAAAATTTACAGCGCATGTGCGTATTTCACGCATGCGCATATTTTTTTTTATCTGCTACATCACGAATTACGAAAAAGTAAGTTCAGGCCAACCTTATTGTGCTCGACATAAGGCGCAGATTAAAACTGCATATTGAAATTTGAGAGGTTTGGAAGGCATTGCGGAGGAGGTCGCAACAGAGCCGGGCGCGCCGCCGCGAGCCATGAGCTCCCCCAAGCTGAGCGAACGATGTCCTAGCAGCATGAGCAATGGCAACAAGCTCACCAACGATTCGAAGGAGGACTCTCTCGATAACTCCGTAAGTCTATATGATTAACGATTTCACTAGTTAGGCCACATTGACTCACGCTGAGTTTGATCGTCAAGCGCAACTGCAATATTTAATTGTATAATATATATCTTTTTTTAACAAAGACTTTACGAAGTATTTCATTAAAAATTTTCTCTGTAGACATCTTAAATAAAAATGGAAGGGTCATTTATAAAAGGACTACGAACGTCTGTGGCAATATAAAGCACACGTTAAAGGTTGTGTCAGCTCAGTTCAGGAATGCATTTATTTATTTGTATTTGCACGGGTAACACGAAGGTTGAAGACGTTTGTTTGGTATTCATATTATTGCAATAGTTTCCTTTTATCTTAAATCAATGTTTTAATTCAATGTTAATATTTCCAGTAATTCCATTTTTATTCTCTACTGTTTATTACACACGACAAAACTGCATTGCTTTTCTACAATTGTTAAATGAAAACGTTAATTGTATGACAGCTACCTTCGCGTTGTTATTGTATAAACATTTTTGATTAATTTCTCAGTATTTATACAGCATTTAAAAGAGTATTGTGAATTTATGCTTGCGATTTTTAAGAATCTTTTATCCAAGAACTTATTTTTGTATTAATGCTGCCAGTATCAATATTACTAGTTATAGTTATTATTATTTATAGTATTCAAGTCGTGCAATGACCGTACTATATTGATTTTGTTATGCTATATCTTAGTAAAATCGTGACGAGGCGATGTCAATTAATTATAATAGCTAATATAACTGATATTTGCGCGACAGATAAGAGAGTCGATAAAATCAGAGCGTGGCGGGAAAGGAGAGGAAGACTGGCGACGGCGCACCATCATCGTAGAGAAGAAGAACGGCTCCTACGGTTTCACTTTGCAGAGTTACGGTATTCACTACAAGAAGGTAAACCGTTGTAAGCTTAGAAACATTATACGGCATCCATTACGGGATAAATAGCATAACCTTGAACATTATTTTTTTCAAAACGGGCGCTTCAAAATTATAAGTTCCTGTGAAACTGCAATGGTACTTTTATTTTTAGCCTTCGTTGGTTTATCATCGTTTTCTTTGCATGAATTATTATGAGTCCATATTTATCAATATTCAATAATGAAAAACTTAATCCAAACCCATCATATGGAAAGAAAAAACATGGCGGCCTGAATTAAAATATTACTATAAAAATTAATTAACTGTTATAATAATTATAATAGATTTTAAAATTTTTAGGAGCAAGAAATAGAGGTGATCACTTACGTGGAGCAGGTAGATGTTGAAGGTGCAGCGGCAGCAGCCGGGATGCGTGAGGGCGATGTAATTCTTTCCATTAATGGCATGGACGTTGAGCACGCTGATCACACCGCCATCGTGGAGTCAATTAATGCTTGCGATGCGCGTATGCGCATTGTGGTCATCTTCGAGGACTGCGTGCGAAAAGTTGAGTTGCACCTCAAATACATCAACATTCAAAGAACGTTACAGATTAAAATGCGCGAGTTAGAACAGCTTACTATCCGAGAGAGACAAGTGTTTGATGCCAATTGGAAGACTCACAGCTTACCGTCGCAGAAGAAGAAAACATCGCCATCCGATGTCATTTCGGACAGCGAAGAGAATAATGTTGCTGAAAACATAAACAGCGGATACTGTAGGCCGACGTTGTCCAGTGAAAACGTTACTAATGCCAAACCCAGTCATGGGAGTGTGTTTATGTATCAATATTTGGATCCGCGATACGGGACGTGTATCATTCAACCCAATCTGCGCACCGGAAGTTTCGTTATAACTGTTGGTTCACCGCGCAACAGGCGCGACTGTCATCATTGCGTAATTAAAACTTCTGGTGATTCGCATCGAGCTTCAGAAGTTTACAAGTCCAGTAACGCAAAACATGGAAAGGTTTATAGGAACAACCACAGTCACGGCTGTGGGCCCTGCATGCCCCCCTATAACAACCAGGATGCTAACAGTCTTGAAGCATACGATTTGGCTAGTCCTTGTTGCGACCCCCATTGCGTTCCTAACTCTAAGAAAAAGGTTAGGAGGAAGAAAGAATGTTCAAAGGAACATAAGAGGAAAGACAAATGTCTACAAGTTGATAAGTCAACTCAAAAGACGGATAACTGTCACACACATCCAAAGAAAGTGTGTGCAACTGGTCAATGCGCCGGTCGCTACCGTTACCTAGCTACGGAGTCTACTCAGACCAGCCAATGCAGCTTGCAATCGTATGCAACGAGCAATGCAACCGCTCCCTGTGAGAACTCCGCTTCAAGCTACAGTACTTCTCTTAGCAGTGACACCCTATTTTGGGATAACGACCGATCCGAGGCAAAGTCTTCGCCTAAAATCCAATACCAGAGTTCACATCAGCACGCGAAGCCAAAGTCTTGGGATAATTTAACAACTAAAGCGTTTGGTGGTTATGGCTTCGGGTACGGATACTTGGACACTAGCGCAAAGCATAATAATAGATCCAAGAGTCACGGACGTAGCCACAGTGGACGGAGTACGCAAAGTCAGCACGAATATCAGCTCCATGTACAGGAGAAGCATCAGCACAGACAGAGTGGTGCAACTCATCATTATCCTGTGTACAACAGGAGCCACAGTCACTGCCAACCTACCAAATCGACTGAAAGTCTTATAGTAGTGCCTAAGTATCAACTGGAGAGCAGCGGATCAGAGAGCAGGCTCGCGTGCGAGTGCGTGGATTCAGTGGACTACTACCGTCGGGTCGGCCCCACCAAGAGCCCCGCGGACACCCATTCGTCGGGATACTATTCGCAACGTTTTGTCTACCCCACGCATACGTACAAAAAGAAAGATTCCAATGTTAGCTCAGAGATAACTCGTTTGTAACCAATAACTGCTCAACTGTAGGCCTAAATGATAGTTTTAATCTAAGTAGTTCTTAATAATATATCCTAAATAAAAGGCTGCCAGCGCTGCGCCGATATCTGGGCCGAGATAAACACTAAGTACGTAGATGACGCGTAGATGCTGAGAGTTACCGATAACCCCGATTCTAGAAAAAAAATGAAAAGAGGGCGGTATGAGTTCATGTTGTCAATGTTCTCAAAAGCTGTTTTCGAAGGATATTACGACTGCTGCCCCGTGTTTATATTAAAAGATCCCTCGTAACCACGTCGGGTTAAATTATAGTCAAAATTTACCAATAAAACTACAATACGTTACACTTGTTAAAAAAAGGTTTATTGATGTTTTTGTTAGATTTACAATGACGTTATTTAAACAGCCCTATTAATGTTCACTTAAACTGTTGAGACTTGAGATTTTCTATCACAAAGAGAAAGTCAACACTAAGCAAGTGCGGGTTGGTAATAAATAATTACTTTACAGTTTTAAAAGTTACATGACTTGAATAAAGTTAAAAATTACTAATATAAAGGAAAAAAAGTAAGGGATGGTGCTGTATACCCTCAAACATGTGTAATACTACTTTAAGAGTAGGAGTTTATACGGTATACTGTGTTCAAAATAAAAAATGGAAAAGCTATGGTTTTGTTTGAACTGAAATGATTAAAGGCGCGCTCGTGATATCGTGACAAAAAAGAGCTGTAAGATCTATAGAGTAATTAATAATAAAGATTTTCTTTAAGATCAAAGATCCCATTAAATAAGTTAGTAAGCGCTAGTGACTGTATAGTGCTTATATAATAATTGTAATGCATTGCATTTTTTATGTAGTAACCGTGCTTTAATATTAAAGTTTTAACTGGGCCTAGATGTTGTTATATTTGCCCCAGACACCACATCGCACAATTTTACCCAATAATCATTTTATTAGCTTTATACTTGTTGAATGTTTTTTAAATAAAATTGCAATAAAGTTATGAAATGGAAAATTGTTTGATTTGAAACACTCAATATCCTTACAAATGTTGTGAATAATTTCAGAGAGAAATCAATTTTTATTTATAGTTCCGAAAGGTAATATCCCTAACCGCATCCTTCCCTCTTTATACGAGTGAAAAAGTGTTACATATTGTGTAAAGCTCTGTTATTTCTTCATGAAAAAAGTGTATATATATCGAAAGTGTATATTTCGCTATAAATTAAAACTATGACAGATTAAGATAAAACAATACAATTTGGTCATAAGGATATCGCTTTAAATTGTCTGTATAATGTAGTCAAATTTTGGATTTATCAGATGAATTAACTTTTGCTTGAGAGAAACTTTGTCAAGTATTTGGAAATACTTACGAATAGATACATTCTAGACACAATTCTTTTATTTTTCTGTGATGTCTCTCCTGATGACATTAATAAAATATAATCCTTTACAATTTCATTTCTCAACAAGTATTATAAAGGCCTGCGTTACCACGCATTTTAAATACAAAAGTAAAATTTGCAAATTCGGCTTTAATTGGAGCATATATTACTTACGACGATCAATCGAGATCACTTATCAGCACTTCCTCGTGTGCGCATTCAAATTGTAGCAGAATCGGATGCTATCGCCGAAATTGGGTGGGTGAACTTATATCTGGTAATAGTTCATCTTGGGTCCGCGGGTCAGGCGCCGGGAGCTCGGCGTCGCGCGGCGGCGCGCCAGAGCGAGCCCACCGACCGCCCCGACGGCATGCGTGAAGCTACACTCGCCACCGGCGCTCTGCCCGCCCTGCTCACCGCAATCACAGCCTGCGTTGCCGCCGCCACTCCCGCCCACCACCAGGTCAGAGTGCATTGTTTGGGGATCCAGGCAAAAATATTCTAATTCTATTCTTTGGTTAGAAGGAAAGTAATAATTTGCCCGTTCTTATTTAAATTCCGCTCATAAACAAAAGTTTCACTATTGAAACTTAACCGGATTATGGAAATAACGAGAGAATAAGGTTCTAAGAGACTATAAGATATAGCTGAATTACAACTATATCTTCTATATCATATTATCAGCTATATCTTTATCTAATATAGCTGTAATTTACTGCGTACAGAACTCTATATATATATGATGTTTAGGAACTTGAATGCATAATGTAGACTTTTTGTTTTACAGGGATATTAATGCGATTTTCGATTTTCAGACTTATGTTCTTTGTAAGGAACCCAACTCGTATATTTGCCAGGCATGGCCGTTGCTACCTGAGTTTAAAGAACAGGTTCATGACTGGGTTTCAGAAGAAGCAGGTCCTTGCGTCCTTGTAGAAGCTTTGCCTAATGTTTTCTCGCCACCATTCTATTCGGTAATATTATTGAACAATGTTCTTTCAACACTGTTTCCGTTCAAGTGTTTTTACAAAATTGCTTTATACTTAACCTGTTGTAAACAATTTAAGATTCTAAAAAAGTGATTATATTATTTTAATAATTTACAAGCTCATTTATAATGTTTAACAAATGTAAATTTTTGTTAATATTACCTCATGGAATCGTCGATCTCTTCCAACGTTATAATGTTCTTGTAAATTGAGCCGTTCTGTAAATTAACAGTTCGAGTAGGAATGTTAATTTTAAATATTGATATAAGATTGAAGCGATTCCTAATATTTAACAGTGTAAATTTAACATCGATTTAATGCTTTGCGACAATTCGATGCTGATGCGATGTTTTAATCAGAGGTTTCCGGTAATATTGCACACAGGATATATGTGGATTAATATTGCAAAAGGCCCACTGGCGCAGTAGTCGACTATTATAATACTAAAGGCTGCTCGCATATTAATTTCTATTGTGCCGTCCATGCACTTCGTTAGCTCGACAACTAGGTTATGAACTAAAAGTTGTGATATATATATTTTTTGAGAATGACTTCGAGCTTTAATGATTTTTAATTCTCTTAAAAAAGAGGGTTCTCTTATCCCACAAGATGATTTACGACAAACGTAGAATATAAAATGAAAATATTAAGAGATCCGCATTCTTGCGACCTAATAACGTTTAGGTTAAAGCAAGATACGTGAGTGGAGCAGACAGTAAGCGAGTTACTAGGCCACGACTTCTAGCTTAGAACAAATTAAAGTGAATAGATATTTAATAATATTAATCTAAAAATATTTTTATTAGTTTTTACGATTAATGTTTAATTATGATACACAAAGACCTAATTTTACTTATTTTTTATTTAAACTTAATTAAAATTAGTTCTCTCTATCTCTATCTAGCTCTAAGGAACATGAAACATTATCATTTTTTTTCATCAATGTTACAGTGCTTGCTATCCTTATATTATATAATAAGGAATACTTAAAATTTTAAGTATTTAATATATTAGCCAGATAACATTAATTATAGATTATGTGTAATGAAATTTCACAAATTCATTTAGTAGCTGTATTGGTGGTGACGAGACTGAAATTTGACATAAAAATATTTTTTATGTTGATAAAAATTATTTATAGATAAATGGAACAGTAGAAATCTCGTGTTACATTTGTTAAAATCCAACAGACAACATTCTCGTACGAAGATTTTGTGGGAGCTAAACGGGTATCGTTTTTAAGTTAGATATATATTTTTATTTGCGCGTCGGCAGCGTCACGATAACTTCTTTTGACAAGGCTAGTGCCATTCCCTTGACCCATATCGTTGCACAATTATATTCTAATATGAAACATATATTCGGGTCAAGGAGCTTCGATTCATGAGACTTTTTTTATTGTTTCGTGACAGATTAAGACATTAGGTGGTGGTGAAATTGAAATGGAGTGTAATGAAGTTATCACAGTCAGTGAGGCAAATGCAAGAGGAGTACTAAGAGTACGGCGGCAGGTAGGAGTGCCACTGCGCGGTCGGTATCGCGGCCAGACCCAGTCACAGTATTTGGCTATAGACCGCGGCGGAAAGGACGAAGGGAAGGCGGAGGCACATTCTGCAGCGGATTCCTCTCGAGCTAGCGTTAGTAAGTACTTTCGTGGTACCAGGTTCTAGAATATTTGTTTAAATCAGCGCTGAAATTCTAAATACTTCTATAAGTATATTATAAATCTTTACACGATGATAACTATCATATCCATTATTCTCTGTCGATTGTACTTGTCTCCATTCTTGTTAAAATATTTACATGTAATCAAATTTTAAATATATGTAAAATTGGAAAGATTAAATGTTTGTTTGCATATATCACAATATTTACAAAGACTTAAATTTTGGGACTAATACATACCATACAAAGTTTAAAAAGCTCATTTAACATTACCACAGCTGGGGTTCACAGCGGTGGATTCGCCACTACGCCGGCCAAGTGCAAGTTGGTATAGAATTAACGGGCAAAAATATGATTAGGTAGTTAATATAATTATTGTGTGTCACTTGATTGTCAAACAAGAAACCTGTCTTTAGTTGAAAGTCTTATGCTTCGAAAGAGAATTTATTAAAAAAGTTAACTGTTTTTTTCTAATCATAAGTTAGGAATAGACATGGTATTAATTCATTCATAACAATAACATGTGTTATTGTTATGAATATATATTACGTAATAGTATTCAAAATGTTCATAATAAAAAATGATTAATACGTAAATATTTTTTTTTGCTATATTTGCAGGTGGAAATAGTGGTATGGGACAAGCTCAAAGTCAGTCTATTTATGATCCCTCATGCGATGATTGTTACGGTAGAACAAATATCGAAGCAGCAAATCTTAAGAAAACGCCCTATGGTGTTCCTGATGCACGCAATGGATACGGACCAGATCAATATGGGGGCCCTGGCTGGACTGGATCGTTAAACGGAACTCCAATAAAGAACACTTTCGGCAGTAATCAAAACAATGGACCAGGTTTAGGCGGATCCGAACAGTCTCAACCGGGAACACAAAGTTACGAGCAGCATTATAGAGGTCCCGGAGAAGGCACCTTTGCACCTGGGAATACAATAGGTCCAGAGTCTAACGGGAACAGAGGTTTGGACCCAAATAAAGATAGAAGTCTGCAAGGAGTAGGTCCTGGTAAAGGGCCTGGTTCGTTTCAAACGGATCCCGCATTGACAGCAGGGGGATCTAGATTAGGACCTAGCATTTCGGGTTTTGGTCCAACTCAGCAAATAAGTGGAGGTTATGATCCAAATACACGCGATAGACAAGGAAATAGTTTAGGCCCGGAACACGGCGGCATGCTATATAATAGGTTCGCACCTGGACGTATTAGTACTCCTGGAAGCGATAGTTTTCCCCCGGGAAGCCTCATGAATGCACCAACTGGAAGAGGGTTCCCCGGACAAGAGGGAGTTATTGGTACTGATATTGGACCAAACCAAAACAGTTACGAATCTGGTTCTCCTTCTGGGTTATACAGTCCTGGTCAGAATAATGCTCTTATTCCGGGCAATAGTCCTGCACTAGCTGGATCAAGAAATGCTTCCCCTGGTAGTCTTGGGCCAAATATTCCCAATAATATTTATAATGGTAATCAAGCTCCAAGTGGACTTGGTGGTACAAATCAAGTAGGTGAATCAGGAAGAGGTTATAGTCCTGATAATACAAATTTAGGCGCAAGAGGTACTGGACAACCGAACGGTAATTGGCCACTAGCATCATATAGCCCAGGAACTTCACCTTATTTTTGTTGTGTAGTTGGTCCAGATGGTAATATAATACCAGCAGGTGGATTGCCATACAATAGAGCCCCCAATATAAATAGCCAATATCCTAATGGTAATAAATATGCATACGGCGGGCAGGGTATTGATCCTAGAAACACTGGTCAAAATATTGGATTAGGTTTAACACCAGCACTACAAACATCCTATGGCACTGCAGATCCTAGATACGGAGTTAACACTTTAGGGCAGGATCCAGGGACCAGTAATTATGGCCTACCCAGCGGAAGTGAAAAATCCTTTATACCAGGTCAACAAGTTCCTGATAATACAGATTACAGTATTAAACAAAACATTCCTAATAATTATATGCAAGGGCCGGGAGCATCAGATGTCAGTGGGAGTTATAAACCAGGAAGTAACTTACGACCAGGAAATGTAGGATACAACCCAAGCTCTGTCGCTGAAAGAGTTGGAGAAAATAATTACGGTCCTGATCAAACAGGTCTATCTAAACAAGGAAGTGCACCAGGGGTCAGCGGGAACTTTAGCCCGGGCCAAGGATCTCTAGGAGGCTTTGGTCCAGGTCATATTGATGGATTACGCGATTCTGGACATTACAAATCAGGTCTTGGGGGTAATTTAGGGGATAATATTTATGGACCGGGACAAGTTCACGGACCTGGCTCACGTGTTGGATATGGGCCGCAAGAAACTGGCAGGCAGGGAAATACAGGTTTTGGACCTGATCGAAATAATCAGATGGGAATCAGCAATGGCTACCACATACCAGATGGCGGTGAAAGTGGAATTTATAGGCCAGACCAAAATGCTGGGAGTTTTGGGCGACCATCCACAGGCAATTATGCACCGAACAATATAAATGGCGGTTATGGACCTGGCTTAACTGGTAACAAATATGGTCCGGGCCCAGCTAACGGAATTTATTTGCCCGGCCAAAATATTGGTGGCTATGGGCCAAGTCAAGCAAGTGGTAGTTATGGGCCAGGACAAGAAAGTGGAACTTATGGTCCAAGTCAAGCAAGTGGCAGTTACGGGCCAGGTCAAGCAAGGGGCAGTTATGTGCCTGGTCAGGCGGGTGGTAGTTATGGGCCAAATCAAGCGAGTGGTAGTTACGGACCAGGACAAGCAAGTGGCAGTCATGGGCCAGGTCAAGCAAGTGGCAGTTATGGGCCAAATCAAGCCAGTGATAATTATGGACCAGGCCAAACGGGTGGTAGTTATGGGCCAGGTCAAGCGAGTGGCAGTTATGGGCCATGTCAAGTACGATGACTCTTATACACATCTCA
>DWHS01000134.1:0-10965 GCA_018247935.1 Trogonoptera brookiana
ACGAAAGGGGGAGAGGGGGTTACATGACAGTAGTGTGCGCCGTGACGTGGTATCGATGCTAGGGATCGATTTTGTAAGCGGTCGTTTTTATAAATTATAAAGCCATATCATAAAGCCGTGCGCTTGTATATTAACATGTAAACACTAATATTAATTTATTGAGGAATGTAAATTGCATTTATCGGTAAGTTAGCTCCCTAGGCTTTGTAAATATTGTTATGACGTTATATAATTTATAGGTAATCGATGTGAATGCGACAATGCAACAATAGAAAATACTTGTCGTAGTGTCGCTTAACATAAACAGCGTAGAGTTGCACTCAGTAATATGGCGAAATGTTAATGTCTGTTAAAAATGTACACTTAATAGTTCAATGTTTTGACCTTGTCTTTATGTATTTAATGTGGCCCTAATTAATGTTAGATACAATAAACATCTATCGGAAATATAATTTAGTGAGTAAGTCGAGCAGTACTTAAAATATTTTAACAATGTTAAACTGTTCTGCTTCGGTCTAGCAAAACTCTTGATAGAGACATGGATAGTCCTTGTAATATTAATAGTGTGGTGTTTGGCTTTCGTCGTTAGGTTAGACACGACTCCGGAAACTAAGTACTTTATGCTGTAGTATTTGTTACTGAAACATTTGTTTTTCTTTTTGTTGAGTTTTGCAATGATAATTATATAAAAGAGAAGTTTATTAATATCTATTGCTACAACGTTTATACATGTATCCAAACTGAGGCTTGTCACGAAATCTTTCATAAAAATGTCAAATATAATACTATTATTAAATCATTTGTCGTTTTATTTCAATGTTCGACATATATATTTTTTAATTCTTATTATTAGAATATATATGATGATGATGATGATTAGAATATATATAAATATAATTTTCATATATATAGGAGATATCTAGAAATTCATCGCCTGATCACGATATCTCCGAAACTATTAGATGTAAAGACAAATTTTGGTAGAAATATTGTTGTTTCTGCTATTTAGAGATCAGCTAAGGATGGCTTTATGAAATGGAGTTACCGGGTGTGATATTACGGCGAGCAAAGCGAGCGGGGAACAGCTTGTTAGAATATATAAACATAACTGTTTATACTTTAAAACTTAATGTTGCACTTCCAATAAAAATGATGAATTCAGGGGTACCTAAACTTTAGGTCTTAGCTGATAACTATGATATTAAAACATCTGCATCTCAGTCCACATTTAACGATGAGTGCTGCAGTCTTCGAAACAGAAGTAGTAAATAAAAATAAACGCAATATTCTTTTTATTTGAGAAGCGGGGAGGTGTCTTTGTAAAGATTGCATATCAAATCGGGAATTCTAGGGATTTTTTACTGTTACCAGCATCCTCGCGGGGATTAGGTTGCCTGAAAAAAAATCCTAGCATAGTACTCCATATAGCTGTGAGTAAGGAAACAAGCATATCTAATGTCGTGCAGAGGACTGATGACTTTTATATAGTTACATAAAATTTAACTATAAAAGTAAGTATTTTTTTATCAATAGAGTTTTAAAGAGTAAATTAATTATTGAAAGGACATTACTTTTTATTAACATTTTTCCACACTATATTAGAACAATAATTATTATTTATAAGTATTTGCCGTGCCATTTGTGATCAACTGGCGAAAGTATCTTGTGGCATCCACCCATATTATTTTGGATAATATATTTCATAGTGTATGGATTCTTATTGTTTTCTTCTTCCCACCTTTCCTTTGCCTCTTGTTTTTCCATTATTTCCTGTGAAACTGCTTGTGCTTTAAATGGTAGCCTTTCTGCTACTATCTTTAACATGTGATGGACCTGGTGGTATAATAAAAAATATATTTTTAATTATAAATAATTTCTTAAACAATCTTTAATTTAAAATGACTGCAGTGAATCTTTGAGAATTACAAAGTGAACTGTGGTCACTATAATATATATCAATATTATTATCAATAATACTAATGATGATAATATTGTTAACAGATAGAATGTTGCAGGAGCAAAAAATTATTCGATCAGAATGAACTGTAATGATTAGTTATACAACTACTAAGATAAAAGACCACAATGGATATTTAAGTATTTATACTATGATATTATTTTTACTTATATGTATACACTATTTAGTAATAACATAAAAATATATTTAAAAATCGCTATTAACATAAAAATTACCTCTGCATATTCACATTTGCCTCCGACTTCAAATATAACTCTTCCTGATTTAATTGGTGTTACATAATGGTCAATTGCACCTTTGCCTCCTCCCATTCGTTGACCTTGACCTTTCTTTGTGATAGGTTGCCATGGTGGATCTACTCTCCATATTGCAAACATTCTTTTCATATCCAAGTGCCGAGCCACCACTAAACGTGCCATTTCAAAATGCTTATGAGCTAGTCGCCCACCACCAAGAGCCTGTATTGTCATAAAATTGTTACCATCAATAAAAAGATACCAGAGTTAGGCTCATATTTATTTATAACCCCAATTCTAAGGGATCTTAATTACTAGAAACATGTTTCTGCTCTTCAAGGAAAATCATTTCGATTTAGGATAATATAAGTAAACAGAAATGTATTTTTTTACTTACAACTACTCCAAACTGTTTCAATTGCAGTTTGTTATGCAAGAGTTCAGGGCCTCGCATATACCTTAGTCTTTTTTGCATTTTTGGTGGTTTCAGATTAGGAGGATACAATGGCACCTTTTCAAACATACGTAACCTTGGACGATCAGGTATTTCAATATCTAAAATGTTATTTGTTACAAAATGTAAACAATTATGACATTAAATTTTATGAAAGAAATAACAGAATAATACATGGAATGTAATGGAAACTTGCAAATAATAAAAAAATTGGAACATAATTATTTCTGATGATTACTTACGATCATAATTTTTAGGTGGAGGAAAGTATTTTATCCCCGCATTGCACGTTACTTGAATACATTCCGGACGTAGGAGACCTGAAATGTAATTAGTGGGTTAACACTGTGTAGCAGTAAAGAACCTTAGCCCACGGATTCGGATCCGTAGGCTAAGGTTCATTGACTTCTCCATCAAAAAAAAACAAAGCAGTAATGAATTTCGTTTTACACTTGATAGCATAATTCTTTGTTTATTTGGAAAATATTACTATTGTTGTTGATGTTAATGTCAAAAAACATTATACGCAATGAGTATTCGATGGTTGCCTTGCTATTAAGTTTTTATTTAATTTTGTAACTATTTTTTTTTACTGTAGTCTCATGTACCATTAACAATACTTTTTAATTTGTTTGTTGGTACGAAATTGTTTAATTTTAAAGCTAATTTAATTTTCAAATTCGATTTATTGGTAAATATACATTACTGTATGAAGCGAATTGGCTGTACTCAGAACCTTAAAATGAAATAGGTATTAAACAATCAAAAACAATGTTACGATAGTGTCCATAATTTTAAAGTAGAAGAACGTTATTTTTTAAATAAAAAACTTACCTATACATTGTGTAATTGTTCGGCACAGCATCGTACAGCGTGCAGTTAAATAAGATATAATTGTCTTTACTAAGTAAACTGACGTTTAACTGGTGAAAGATGCTGTACAGAATATAATTTTTTTAATCTGTGTATGTACTGCAATAATTATGAATTTTAGGCTATGATAAATTCTCACTGTAATAAACATATAAAGTTAAGTACTTAATAACTAAATAAAAATATAAGCAATTACAAGGCAAGTGGTTGATTAATCCGCCATAAAAGTAAATATAATAGTTATAATATTATAGAATAGAAACACTGTCTTATATTATACCGACAAGAATATGTTAAAGAATCTGAAAATATTATATGTATATAGTGATTTTTTTGTGATTTGCTTATACAATATATATTTTTTTTTATTAAAAAAAGAGTAATTATCAATAATATTTCTATTATTTATATACTTATTTCAAATCTGGAAACACCTGAGTATCTATTGTAATGTCCAGTTCAAAACATTTTCAAATAAAGTGTCATATAATATTTTTGCCCTAAAACTTTTTATGGAACATACAATGTAACATAATAATTATTATTACGTAAATATAACTAAATAGTTCATTTTTGTACACAAATTTGAAATAGTCTTATTCGTTACGTATCTTTATTAATTATTTAATGCTAGTAGCCACTTTTAGTTAAGTAATACTAATGGAATATAAAACGACACTTTATTTACAAAAATGTTTATTTTTTAATGTATATGTTTATGCAGTTTGGCTGGTCGTCACTGCCTTCTTCTTATATGTTAAGGTAACGCATAAACATTACATTAATTATGTTGAAAACTGTCCAAACATAAAATACGGTAATTCGCTTTTCCCCATTGCCTAACAATATAGAAATCAATGTTTTTTCAACAGTGTAAACTAAATAATTGTGTTTTGAAACATTTCAGCTGGATAAACTGGATCATCTTTCTAAATACTTATCTATTGCAGTATATACAATACTATTTCTTGTAGAAACAACAAGACTTTATTTAGCAAATTATGGGAACTTGTCATCAAGAGTAAGTAATAAATTTATCTTAATAATATACTCGGGAAATACTTAAGCAACACATTAGCATACTAAAGGTAAGTAATTATTTCCAGGTTCCTGAGTTGGCAGGGTTTCTTATGCTCTCAATATTAATGCAAATGCCTCTAGTTTCATTCTTTCTATTCAACCCATTTATTCTGAGTACACCAACTGAGTACACTCTGCATGCTACTTTATGGATGATTACCATGTTAGAAATTATAATTGGGTTTATTGGTTTAAAACAAGCCTCTTCTGTTGCTAAAAGCATTTATTTTTCACATATAAGAGAGACAAAGCATTAAAATTTATAACACAAAACATGTTATTGTAATGAATATAGTCTTAAGTAGTTTAATAAATAGTTACATAAATGCAAAGTCAATTTTGTCATAAACATACTTAAGTAAAATAATTTTGGCTCCTTTAAAAAATAATTACAGGGAATTTGTACAATACATTTCATGACTGTAAGTTAGATATATTTTTATAAGTAAAATAATGCTTCAGTAAAAGCGAGAAAAAGATTAAGCAATACTATAAATACTTTCTGTTAAAAAAATAATGTTATTTATATAAATAAAGTTTTATAATTTTGCTTGTGATTTATTATATTTTATTGGACATGTAAAATGGCTATTAATTTCTCAAAAGCACCTCAAATATCTACAATCAGTAACTTATGATAACTAAGTGCCTAGTATCAAATATAATTTTAAGTTAAATCATATTAAGTATGTATACATACTATTATACTTCAATTTTAATTTTGTATTGTGTAACTTAATATATATTCTAGACATATCTTTTTTAAATCAATAATTAATTTTGACATATCCAATTTGTTGTGATTACATTTATATCATAATCTGACAATGTATCTTAACATTAAAACTATAAGACTGCATGTCTGGGCATAAATGGCTTCAATATATTGTTAAAAAATTATGTTTTTCAAATACATAAATCCTTACCACATTAAATATTTTTTCATAGCCTCTTAATAAATAACACAGCACCTATAGTATAATCTTAGGCAAACTACAATTTGGTGTAACTTTGTATTAGGGAGCTAACATACATTATTGTTAAATAAATTATTCTGTTCAAAAAAATTATCAATTTCAGATCTAACTAAATGTAATGTTTCATTAAAATCGGATAATCTTGATTGAAATGCTTTAACATTGTTATCTACTTGGAAAGATTTTAAAATTTGTGGCAATGAAGGTGACATTTTGCAGATTGTCTGAAAAAAAAAAACCAGGATAAGGTTAGATTAAACATATTGAATATAGTAAAACATCATTTATAATTTAAGGACATTTGTGACTCAAGTTAACATCACAAGATATTAATATCACAAAACTGGTTATAAAAAAATTATATGTCATGAATACCACATTAAAATAAGTGTTAAATATTATCATTTTAATTTCTTTTTTTATTTCATTGTCTTTATACTTTATACCCAGAACTTTTTACAACTTGTCTTTTTAATTACTTATGAGCTAACACTAGACCTTGGATAAAACTACTGTTATCTAAATTACACCACAGCTTTATTGTGCTAGAAGGCAAGTAGTTATCCTTTGCTGCACATAGTCTGAGAATAATTTTTCCCATAAATTAATTAATTTGCACATGCCCAGCAATTTAAAATGTTTTAAAATTGACATTAATGTAAAATAGTTCAGAATTTCTCACACAATTTTAAATTCTGTGTGGGAATACTTAGCTTGCTGTAATTATAATAAATATTGCTTAAGTACTATCAGTCACGAGAACAAGAGAATTATAATTATTTTTTATATGTAATGTAACATAAACCAATAATAACAATGAAGAGCTATTTTTAATTACAAAATAATGAAGTAGGCAAAATAAGACTTACATTGAAAAGTTGTTGGGTTATCCAACTGTGATATTTTTTGACAGACCCTTCGTATGCTGATATGTAAACCTTTTTCATGTTACCATCATATTGTTCAGATTTTAAATGAGCTAATATTCCTTCAAATGTGAGTTCAAAGAATAACAAAGCTCTGAAAAAGTTTTCAGATAGTTAAAATCATATTTCACCTCTTAAATATTAGCATGGAACATCAACATTTGATTTTTGAAAATTATTTTCATATGTTAGAATGCTCAATTCTATCACTACTTTAAAGGTATTTGTTTTTAAATAATGTGACATCATTAACTGGTCCATTTACAAAGACAAAAAAATAATTCTAATTCATAATAATAATCAACCAATGTAATTGAAATAACTAACTCATACCTGTTGAGCCAAAGCACACCCTCTGCTGCTACAGATTTGCCTTCACTTATTTCTTCAAGCATTAATTCAAGTAAACAGGAGTCTTCATTATATTTGTAATGTTTTTTTAATTTCTAAAACAAAATTTATATAATGTATGTCAATTCATGTATTATTTATTACCCACAATTTTCACAAAACAAAGACTAAATTTTGTATTGATACATTCAAAATAGCTTGTTATACAGTCCAAATAATTTTCAATTTTAGCATAAATTTTTATTAGATTGAAGACTGGTATAAAAGTTTAAACTATTAGGTTACTGTATTTTATATTACACACCATTAACATATAATATTGTAATCAACAAACAGCATGTGACTGAAAAGTTTTTTGTGTAATCTATCTACACTTTAAGAAGGCCCAGTTAGAGGTAATATATCAGTTAAGTTTACAAGTAGTTTTGTACTAATAGACCTAACTGAAATTACCATAAAAAAAACAATTATAATAAAAAATAAATAAATTACTTACATCAATATTTCCTTGCATATCGTTCTTTACGGGAGTATATACTTTTCCAAGTCGATCTGCAATATCGCTTAGTATTTACAATTTAACTATTTAAATTTTATAAACAAATTATAAAAATAACATACCAATTAAGAGCAATAGGTCCGAAGATGCTTTCATAAATGTAACAAAATGTATTCTACCATTTTCAATTGACGGGAAAAAACTAATTTCTTCAAGTAAAAAATTAGAAGGTATTATACGCGCTGCCATTTTAATTACAAAATGTTATAATAATATTTACTTGAATTAAATGCCACTTGATTATATTTTTTTCGCGTTTCCTATAAATTACAGAAATTTTTGAATATATAAACAGTGTAACTGAAACGTAAACAACTACATACTATTTTATAATAAATTTAAAACTAAGGATATAAAAATAGATAATCTTTTCAGTTTTCATTGTCATTGTCAAATTCATTTTCCAAGCACTTTCCCAGAGCTGCTCTATTTCATCCAATGTTACCATTCGTCAAACATACATTTTATGAGAAAAGGGTTACTAGTTAACATTAAAAAAAATTATGTCACGAATAAATACATGAATATAGGCACATCTATTTTATTATTCAAAATTAATCTACTTTTAATACTGTGTTCATGTATAATTTTAGCATATTCTCTGCAAAATACATTTTACGTTAAAATACTTTACCAATGTTACAACATAGACGTTACACGTTTCCGATTACTATTACTAAATTAAAGTGTTCACTGCAGTATATGTTTCAGGAAATAAATTTTTAATGATGTTTAATACTATTTTATTGTCTCTTATCACTACAGGGTTCAGTACGTAAATGTTTGTTTAAGCACGTTTCCTAAATCGTCTTCTACCACAATTGTCAATACTTTACTCTTTGGAGAAAATGTAAATGGTACCAAAAACCGTTTTTCTGGCAAAAGATTGGTAAATTCATATGAATCCAAGACCATTCCATTTGATTCATCTCTAACTTCAACTATTCTTATGCCGGCTGTAGATATAATCATCATTTTATTTTTATCAAATTTGAGGTATCTTGTTATAGCTTGTCTTTCTCTGCCATATTCGTTATTGAACCATCTGTGATAAGATAAAAGAACTGCACAATTTCGGCTCCAATAAATAGAGTCATTTCCATTGTTTTTGTATATATTTTTTCGCGATTCAGATAGTCTATTTGTTACATTGGAATAAACACTTGACGGTCTTGTTATTGGTGTGACGTTTGGACTTCTTCTTACAATGTCAGATTTCGACATCGAGGCAAAGTTTCCTAGAGTAGTTTTACTTCGTGGTCCTAAAACCCGTAATGGTTCTGCTACATTCATAGTAACATTTATATTACGCTGCAGAGAAATCGTGGAATGTTGTACTGGTTGTTTACCACTGAAATTGTTCATATTGTCTTTAGTTAAAGATGGTCTTTTTTCCCCAACTAAAAAGACGCGATCGATGTTATCAAATCCTCTTCCCATTATTCCGTCCTTTGTATGTCCTAGGTCAAATGTGTGTCCAAGTTCATGGAAAACAGATCCCAAAGTAGTTGCAAAACATCCGCCTAATGTGCTTCTGTACCCGCTATCGTCCATAAACCTTCGCGCGTTAACAGAAGAGTAATCTAAAAATTTTGGGACAATTTCTTCTACACACGTGGGCCATGTGTACAAACATGCAGTTCCAAACAATGCTAGACCACCACCACCTAAAGCAGCATAAGCTTCGGTTAAGGAAACAATTTCATCGTGAGTCATTGGTTTATCAATATCAGTGCCCTTATATCTTGTACAAGAAATGAATCCCAAATACTTCCTTTCATTACTGCCTAAATCGGATAGCATTATTTCTCTGCCAAAGTGAGTCCATAACTCCCCTTGTTTCATTTTTCTTGCTTTATTTACGTTGAGATTACTTCTGAAGACCACACATTCTGGTTTTCTGGGGTTAATTTCATGTTCTAGTTGAAATGTTTTTCGACCCACGCCACTCTCATAAAGTTTTTCCGCGGTTATGCTTTGAATTAGTTTCGACCCAATAGCTATGCGCGAGCATGCACTGTCAATTGAATTGTCTACGTCAGGTGGACTTTGAAAGCAGCCATCATGACCTTGGCAAATAATATATAAAGGAGTCACTCTGAGATTTGTTTTACGCGGTGTATAATCTAGAATAATCGTTTTATGATGTATTTCTGCGTATTCTATGTCAATAAAATTTTCTCCCTTTTTTAACTCCACTAATACTTTAAATTCTCTGTTGTACACATCCCAATTAGTGACTTTCTGGATTTCGTGGTTTCTTATAATGCATTTTAATTTCGTGTAGTTATTGCAGTCACCCGAAGTTATAATTCCTTTTATTATAACAAGCGAATAATTCACGACTTCCCTATTTTCAAAATTTGTGATAAATATTGCTGAATTTGGTTCATTTTTATTGTCTTCGAACATTCGGTTGTCCATTACCTGTAAATTGTCACATGTCGATTGCGTTAATAGGGTTGTCATATCTGTTTTTATTTTGCTTCAACTTCGTTATTTGCAAAATTTATTTTGTATACACATTTGACATCGTAATTAGGTTAAGCGCTTATAGCGACGATGAAGAGCCTTATTCGTGATGTACAATATTTATCAACGTAATCCAAGGCACAACGGGATAGCACTGAATGCTATTGCGTGCTGATTAGTTTATTGTGTTCGTAAAGGCCGTCATAAATGAATAGTTTCGCACTTAGTAATGACTCACCATGATGCGGTTAGCGTGTAGCGCGCAGAACCGGCGCGGCGGGAGGACTGCGGGTGCGGGCGGCGCGGCGTGACGGTGCGGCGGCCTCTCGCTACGTACGGCGCCGTTCCTCCTCACTTCCCTCTGGGCCGATTCTCGTACAGATCCAATGCGCATGCCCGGCGGTGCAGACCGACGCGCTTCGGTAACGATTGTGCATGCTAGAGATAGACAGACTGTCTCCACCGGCAAGAGGGAAATTTGAACGATGACTTGAAGGAAAAACAAATGTGAATGCGTCACAATGGAATGTCAAACTTCTCAATTGTTTTGTTATTGCAGACGAAGACGATGCTGTTCTGTTGTCGAACCGCAAAATGAGATATAAATAAGTTTTATAGTTAGTTAATATATTCGTTTATAGTTAGTAAAGATATCAGCGATATTTACTTAAATTTTACTGTTCGAGCGTTGTTGACAATTTTAATAATATTTTGGCTTCTATAACCTCGTATTGAATAGATACGGTAAATTATTTCGAAAAATCAGTTATATTACAAACCATAAAGATAGTATTACTAATACCATATTATTATACTTTAAAATTCACTTTAAAAATATATGGATTATTTATACCAAGTTATAGAGAAAAAAAAATATAAAAGAAGAGCGCCTGGCAAACACTAAGCGTCAGAGTTATTTTTAAGAAAGAAGGCTAATCTTTTGTTCAAGGTGAATCAAAGAGCATTAAATCGATTCGGGTCTGCAGTTCCAGAGCTTTTCAAATTACTATAATTTCAAATTGAAGAACGTTCTTTCATACTTTTACATATCTTTTATAC
>DWHS01000135.1:0-10958 GCA_018247935.1 Trogonoptera brookiana
TTATTTCACCCATTTACAACTCCATCTGTACATTTTTATTTATAATTTAAACAATATTTAATTAATTTGTACCCTATTGGAAAGATTGACCTTGTGCCTGACTTTGACCTAATATTGAAGGATCTTCAAATATAGGCTGTTGTGGTTTATACTGTTCCGCTGAGAGTCTCTTGAACATTATACCAATTCCTTCAATTAAAGCGAGGAGGATACCACCTACTAAAGCACTGCCGGCCATTGCTGGAACACCTAGAAATGTCATTTGGTGTTATGAATAACAATTTAAATTTAATCTATAACCTAGTGAATCAAATTTCATTTAACTCAATTCATATTGAGGAACTATTTCATCATAAATGTATAAAATTTCATCATACCACAAGAAATAAAAAGAATTGATTTTTAGCCTATTATTATACTTATTTTGAAGAAAAAATACAATATACTAAAACTAGAAAAAAGGGAATAGCTAATTGTTACTAGGTTAGCGTGCTTCACCACCACAGACCACATCACTACTTAATGCTAGGTGGGATTAAGATCAAGAACTAACTATTTAAATTTTTTAAAATAAAACAAAATAGAATGGATAATTTTGTGAACAAATTATTATTATTTTTTTATGGAGAACTCAGAGCAGTTAGTTCTAACGAACTTTTATGGCTACATAGGGCCCACGGATCTGAATCCACGGCCTAAGGGCAAATTATTACTAATGCTTAAAAATGAGACTGATTGTGACATATAAATGATATACTCCCATATAACAACACTAAGATATAATAAGGACTATGTAAAATTTAAAGTATTCAGAATGTTACAGCAAATTTCATGGCATGTGTTTCATTAACAGATTAATAACTGAGGTAATCACTAAATTCAATATGAAGACTTAAAAGAAAAAATATTCTAGATAAAAATTTTCATATTCATCTCAATCATAGGATGTAACGTTTGTTTAATTTAAAATCTTACTATTATTACAGCACACACAATTGTTTTACTCTCTATTCTCTAACAATGGTATTGCTAGTGAAGCCTTTTTGACGGCTTTTACAGCTCATTGTGTCACTGGGTCCGTGGATTCGGCGCCGCGGCCTATTTTCATTAGATTGTTATACTACTTGTAGTTATAGTGTTATACAGAATAAAAATTATTTAATACTACACAAATTGTCACCAATCCAGCACTTTCAGTCCCCAACGTCTATCCGTTCTGCGAGCTATGTACCCTGCCCATTGCCACTTCAGCCCCGCGATTCGTAGGTTAGCAGAGACCTAATTCCAGCAGTGGACGTCCATCGGTTGAAATGATGACACAAATTGTGCTATTAAAATTTATCATACTAGATAATGGACTATTGTATATGTAATATTTGTTTTTAATATTCTTACCGTTTCTAGCAGCAAGGATACCTCCCGTAAGTGCTCCACTCATGATAGAGTTCCAAGGGTCCTCCTTTTGTCTTAAGTAAACTAGAGAGCAGTCTATCGTAGAAAACATACCACCCCATACAGCAAAATTACCAGCTACTATAGGGGAACGTTCTTTAATCGCAGCTAAACTTCCAAGCTAAAATTTAAAACTTCACGTTACTTAAAAAGAAAATATAATATAAAATATATTGTTATAATAATTTAAACACGTACCATTTTCCGATTGAAACCAACTGGAGCATTTCTAAACCCTTTTATTGAATGAAATATGCCACCACCTATGGCCCCCATAATGAAAGCACCACCCGAATCGTCGAGTATACGCCAAGGACAAGGTTCTCTTGTATATTCATCCATAGTTTATAGGTTATTTTCTGCAAACTATTAGATAAGAATATAACCTTAGAATGGAACTCGTATATTTTTTAGCTATACCAAAAGTATATCTATAAAAACTTTTATAACTATTATGATTTCTTGAGACTGCTCTACTATTTAAATTTTATTTCTATAATAATTTTAAACCATTTTAATTTTCGGCTCGATCAGATCAGACACTAGCTCAAAGATTAGAAAAGACCATAGAGTATAATGTACTTAAAAAGAATTACTGAAAAGTAAAACAAAAAATTATTAAATTTTGTGAAAATATTTTATTTAATATTAAAACTTATGCTATTTATAAAATATTACATTTATGGATAAAAGTTTGTAATTACACTTTATTGTCAAATTGTGTTTGACTCAAGCTCAAGGAAGATTAAATAGATCTAAAAGACAGTTTCTTGGATTCCAATTTAAACAATTATTAAATTAATAAAAGATATCCTACACTACGTAGTTTTCTTTTAATAACATTTAAAAATAAAGTCAAGATAATATAAATCGAAAAGACTGGTCTTTCAGACTTTGTTAAATATATCACTTATAATAATAATTAGTCATTGAGTTTCTTATTTCTTTTGTAATTTGGTAATATTTCTTTGATATTAAGTTTAACTCCAGTAAAATCATAATTCATCAGAAAATATCATTAGTATAAATCTGTAATAAAAAATTATTGCAAATTATTACCTGTTCATAAGTTAACTCTCCTATTGGATTGTCACTGCCAGTTGTTTGTCTGTGCTATTGACATAGCACAGACAGCTTAGAAATTGATAAATACTTTAGAAATAATAACACATTGGCTAATTAAAATACAATGACAATCCATAATCTTTATATATTTGATCGATACGGAACTTTGTTATATTATGGAGAATGGAACAGATCTAAGCAGTCGGGCATGTCTCGTGAAGAGGTAAGAGAAGAGAATGTCACATACTCTTTTCTTAATAATAAACAATTATATTACACTATTTTTGTGACATATCAAGTGTAAATTGATTAAAAGAGATTATAATACGTTAATTTATTACAATGAATACTTTCCGTGGACTTAGTTTAGCATGATGTAAACATTAAAAAAATATCAAGAAATTTGAGTCACAGGTGTATGCCAGTAAGCATAATAATAGTTGAGTCCTCACAATGGTGACCAACGACAAGCGACAATGGTGTAAATCCTGAGCTAAATCCCATGCGTTGTAGTGGATATATTTCATCTCTACTGTTGAACTTAAACCAATAGATCTTGTTATTTATATGTTGCAGAACTATACTTTCACTTACCAATATTTATAATATTGTATATACATTTATATTTTACTTGTTTCAGGAGGGAAAACTGATGTATGGAATGTTATTTTCAATAAAATCATTTGTAGGAAAAATATCACCTTTAGATCCCAAAGATGGATTCCTTAACTATAAGACATCAAAGTACACCCTCCATTGTCTAGAAACCCCATCTGGGCTTAAGTTTGTGATGAATACAGATAACCAGGCTCAGGGTGTTAGAGAATTATTGAAGAAGATTTATGGGGAGATATATGTGAAATATGCTGTTAGAAACCCTCTCTGTGGAAGTGGAGAACCAATTACAAGTGAACTGTTTAAAAACAAGCTGGATTCCTTTATTAAACAAACACCTATACATGCAGTTAGAGCTTCATGATAAGAAATGTTTCAGAAATCAATAAAATTTTAATTTTGTCTAATATCGTCATAAGGTCTTAAGCATCTCTGGATTTGCCATTATGCTAGATATTTATGTATAATAACACATCAAGTTTCTGCTACCAATTTTGCCAATATTATATCCTTTAGTGGTATTTATAATATAAGTGTTTCCAATGCTATTTAACAAGTACAAATGCAAGTGTATTTAGTCTTTTTTTGCACATGAAGAAAACTAGTGACAAGGATCATGTAGCTAGTAATACCTATACAATAGAAGCATTCGAAGTATTATACTATTACTGCAGTGCCAAATTGCATATGTTGCTAATACTTGTCCTACAGAATAAAGTTCTGGAAAAAAAAGGTCACTTCCAGTAAACATTAAAAATGAGTCATTTAACAAAATGGGAAAAGAATTATCTTTTATTTGAATATCAAGTTTTATTATATAACACATCGTATTAATACTGAAGTTGTGTAATGAAAAAATATTTCAACTATACCAATGTTATGTTTATAAAATTATTCGGATTTTATTTTTAATTACATTATTATTTGCACAAACAATAATATACATATAAATTAACGAAGCATTTAATAAAAATTGATTACATCTGATTTTCATATTTAATGTATAGTTGTATTTCTGTTTCAGTTTTTAACTATGAAATTTTACTCCGTTATGTGACGGAATTTTTTTATCAGATTTGCTTCACAAGTTTCTTGGAATAAAAGAGATTTTCTGTATTTGCATAATCTGGTTCCCGAGGTCGTTTTTTTTATATTTTAGTACTTTAAACTAGGTACCTCACAAAAAAAAAAATCAAATTTTGTTAATTTTTAATCTACGGTAATTTTTCTCTCTACCAAATAATAATCTGTATTACCATAGACAAATATGTAGATTTTATTTTCACAATAAAACGGAAATATTTGTTTGTATTTGTTGTTAGCTACATTTTCGAAACAGATTGATATTTTTTAATGAAACGTATATATAATGGCCTTAATTTCAAAGTATTTGAATTTTTTTACACATTGTAATGAGTGATACAGATGATACTGACGTTCTACTATTGATACCGCCGAATTTTTTTCTGGTTTACAGTTCTGATTCCGACAACTCTCTGCTAGAATCCTCAAGAACGGTTGTTCACAAACCGGTTTCCAGTACTGCACAAGTACTAGGCAAATTAGTTAACCAAGTACACTCGTTAGAGTCTAGATTAGACACCTTAGAATTAAATTCAAGTATCACGAATTCCAGCTTTAGCTCTAATAAAAATTGGGACGATAGTTATAGGAGTCTTGACCGAAAATGTTCCACGTTTCCTCGCAGACGACGTAGAAAAGTTTTTAAAAGAGATAAAAGCACGGATTTGTCATTAATAAGTTATAACTTAAATAGTTACAATTCATTAAACATACATAAAGATATTCCAACGTTAAAGTTAAATACCAGTCATCCTTATAAAACTGAAATCGTTGATGATTCACGAAGCATGGACGGTGATATTAGTAGCATAGTGTCAACACCGAGTAAAACTAATGATAAGCTTCTCCTTAATGAAATAGATGAGTTTCTGACAATAGTAGAAGCATATGAAAGTCCAGAAACTAGATGTAAAGGAGCAGAGAAACTCAGTTCGGAAAATGTTATTAAAGCCACTGGTGATTATATAGCACATAAGTTGGAATCAAATGATAATATCAATGAAATTCAATTGCCCAGTGGAAGAAAAGTCACTAGTGAAGTATTAGATAAATACATTTATTTAGTCAAAAATAATGCACAAGAAAAAGCAATCAATAGAAAAAGTTTCGAACACAGTGATAGTTCAATCAATCATGATCAAGTGCAACAAACGAAACAGGACACACAAACACATTTCAAAACCTCTAGTATGAGAAAATTGAATTTCTCTGAAAATAAAGACAATCAACCAACTTCCACACCAAAAAAGTACTTACATACTTCAAGTAATTTAGAGAACTTTAAACCATCATCAAACAAAATTTATGAACGCGCTTCAAAAGTTTTAGAACAGTTTAAGACTCAAAGTTATTCACAAAATACTGCATCTTCTGTTACTGACACAAATGAATACTTATCAGATAAAGGAGATTTTAAACTGCCTCAAATGAGACCATTTAACATTAAAGACAAAATATCACAGTTGCATATGGATTCTATTGATACAGACCTATTGAGTTTGAGTGAACTGTGGGGTGAAAAGGGGGAAAGGCTTGAAAGAGTGGAGAGCTTAAAATTAGAAGAGGAAAGACTAAAAAGAGAGGTAAGAAATACATTAATTTTGTCATAGAAATACCCTTATTATTAAAACTATAACCTGTCTATCTCTCTTAATTAAATTTGTACTCAGAGATATTAACAGAACCTTATAATTTACTCAGCATTGTGAAGTGATGATTCAACAACTACAGAGAAAGATTTTGGAACAACAAGAAAAACTAGCCGTTGCCATAAAAGTTGACAGGGGCAAAGATTTAGCAATCAACAAACTGAGAGAAGCCTGGCTTCGACTCACCCACAGCTTGGATAAAGCAGAGGAGAGGCACCGTGCTGCACTTGAAAAAATGGTCAAAGAAGTAGACAATTTCAAAATGGTTGCTAATGACGCTCAAAAGGTATTCAGGTCTAATAAAGTGTTTTTAAAGAGTTAAAACATAATATTAAAAATAGGTCTTCTATCAGCAGATAAATCTATTTCAGATTATGCTTTTTTCATTATTTTTTGCAACTATTGAGTAGATAATAATGTCTAAGAAAAAAGTATGTTTTGCTTGCCACTACCAAAATAAATGTTTAATTCTGTGATATGATATGGAAAAAACTAATACCTTATCAGTCTTTATCCAACAGGAGAGGTAGCCTACAAGTTTATGAATCTAATTGATTGCCTGAATGAAACTATTAAAAATTGTTTGGATTGTAATTAAGAAATATATATATTACAGAAAACCCGGCATTTTGAAACAGAGCTCTACAAAGCATTAGACTTGGCACATGACTATCAAGAGAAATGTAAACAACTCACTCAGGAAAAAAAGGAGCTAGAAGACAGTACTCAGAGGTTTTTAGCAGAAAAAGATGATGTTTTAAGGAGCAAAGAAAAAGAAATAATGGTACTTAAAGACAATTGTGAAACCATCATGAGCCTTAATAAGCAGTCCACTGACTGCATAAAGAATTTAGAAGACTCTTTAGACAAGGTATTAGCATTTTATCTTGATTGCCTTCTATAATATTAGAGAGATGTTTTACAGTTAGACAAAACTTTTATCTTCTAGGAAAGAAATGAGCATGAAGCATCTAGAAGTATAATTAACGAATTGAACCGCAAGATGCAATCCGTACAGGAGGAGACATTCCTTGTTAGTCAAGAAAAGGATTTACTGAAGGATAAGGTGAATGAAGAGAGATCAAGATGCAATATGATTGAAAGACAGCTTTGCGAGGTCCAAAATCAAAACAGTGAGCTTACGAAGAGATGTGTAAGTGTGCAAAAATATAGTTTGTCAAAGTTAACATCATTTATAATTAGTTGTTGATTGCTGAATGTCTCCGAAAGACCTCCTCATATTTTTATCTATTATTTATTTATCGAAATTTACTGTAATTATAATTGATTCAAATAAATCTCTGTTACTGGAGACATTATTCTGACAAATGGAAGTGTGCTAACATTACTTTATTCCGGTTTGAAGAGTGGAATCTAATGAAATTATTGGAGTAAAAAGACAACATTCTATGTAACCCTGACATCTATCAAATACCACAATAAGTGCTTTTGAATAAAACTAGGTTCCCTGTCATTACAAGGCTTGTGTATTGTGCTGTTCACTGAGTCTTGGTGGCAGCTTAAGTTAATGGTGTAAATGCTGTGTTTGCTATCCATAGGAAACGTTAGAGAGCGAAACCAAGGCGCTACGTAAGCACTTGGAGCTACAGAAGAATGAGCTGAAGTGTCACTACCAGCAACAGCTCGAGGAAGCAGTGCTCGGCAAGTTGAAAGAGTTCCAGATACAGCTGGACCGCGCGCAGGCCGACATGGAGACAGAGGCTAGGAGCAAAGAGAATGCAATCATAGACACCTACAATGCTCAGATGACGAGGATAGAGGAGCAGTGAGTAATTGTCGGATTTTCGGTCTTACCTTCCGAATCAATGAATGATGTAGTGAATGTTTTGATTTAATCAATATTTGTCCAGCGGTGGACATCCTGTTGAGATAATGATAATTTGCCATATTTTTAAAATTTTTATTCTTTATTATGGTATTATTTAAGATAAAACAAAACTTGTGTAACAGTATTATTGTTGTAATATAGTATTTAAGTCCAGCAGTGGACATCCACTAGATGAAATGATGATGATGATAGTATTTGTGCATTTTTCAAAATATATATAAAATCAGTTGCCATATGTTGCAGAGTATATTACTGAAGTGAGGCTTTATATGCAATATTTAAAATCATTATTAAAAAGTTATGACCAATGCTTACCAACAGACACAGACTGGAGGTGAATGTTCTGGAAGAGAAGCAGAGGGAAGAGATCAAACTGTATCGACTGCAGTTGGCACAGGCGAGCGAGAAGATTGGCTTCTTAGAGGTACATTTCCATTGCTGGGACACAAAGCCTTGTTTCACGAATCATGGCTATTTACCACCACGCTGGCTATGTGCGGAAGCTACAACTCCATGAAAACTGTTGTTGAAACTTGTCTGCTATATAGATATGTAGTGCCTTGTTAACAATCTGATTCGAAGTCTATATGGCAAGTACAGGCCACCTGGTAATCTATCGATATTTCTCTTTGATGTGGAAACATTATTGTGTTCTGGTTTGAGAGGTGCTTTAGTTACTGTGACGATGAGAATGTTGTGCAATGTTTAAGATCTTAATTACCACCACATGTGACACCAACACTTACCATCAGGTGAGCATCTTGCTGGGGTTGGCATGTTGAATAAATTAAGGAAATTATTACAGTTGTAAAGACAATAAATATACACTAACAGAACAAACTGGAGACGTACCGACGACGGCGCGGGCAGATCGCCTCGCAGCTGCACAGCGTCATGGAGGCGCAGTGGCGGCAGGCCCTGCACATCCTCACTAACGGCCAGCCGGCCAGCCAGCCGCCGAGCCAGCCTATCAACCAGCAAGGTTATCATCCACAGACTCTGACTGACAACTTGCTCAACCATGGAGCCACTGTAGGTTTCACTTCCTCGGACCTGCCCTCTAACAGTGGTAAGTGATAAATGGTTAAGTTCGCCTATTACTAGTGGTTTTAATAATGTTGATCAATAAGAAATAATAGTTTTCAAACCAGATTATGTTTGAAAGCTGAAGAATATTCTAATTTGCTTATAAAGCTACATAGGAATCTTTTGTCATTTGCGAGCTCCAACATTACAGCAAAGATGGAAACACCAACACAAGTGTATAATAAGGGATAATATAATATAATAGGCCTTTTGTTCCTAAATACAAAGTTATAGAATTATATAAGGTCTCTAATTTTGGAGTGCCTATTGGCAAAGACCTCCTCCAACTCTCTCCAATGGTTGAGCGCCGCTCTTGTCCAGACTGGTCCAGCTGTTTGTCTTATTTCATCTACCCATCTTCTTTTCCGCCTACCTCTATTTTTGTTACCATCCCTGGGGTACCATTGTGTGATCACTTGACTCCACTTATCTACTTTACATCTTATCATGAGACCGGTCCATCTCCATTTTTGCCTGTCATTTCTGGTTAGGATGTCTGTAAGTTTGGTCTTTTATCTATTGTGGATATTTCTGAACTTGTCCTTTATTTTTAAGCCAAGCATGCTTCTCTTCATCCCCCTCTGGCACTCAGCTAGTTTTTCCCTGTGCTGTTTGTTAAAGCCCACGTTTCGCTTCTATATGTCAGACATGGATGGATGGAACAGTTGGGTACCTTTTCTTTTTACCCGTTTCTACATTTCATATCTTCCTACAAAGACCAGTATGTTTTTCATCCAGTGGCAATTCTTTTATCTATTTCTTTGTTTGTCTGGTCATCAAAGGTGTACTCTTCCACATACTCTAAGACCTGGCTATAAACTGTGATTACTTCTTTTAGGTTATTCTCATTTTGTTTTGGAAACATTTATAACTAGACCTACTTTCCAGGCCATGCCATAATGCGTCGTGCTAATAAGGGATATATACATTTAAAAGAAATGGTTATAAACTCTTGATTTAAGGGGTGGGAGTAATTTTGAAAGCCCTCACTTTGAACAATAGTTTTTAACCTTTCCTTGATATCATTGGCAGGGTGTGTTATCATGAACGCCCTCACTTTGAGGAAAACATTTAAAATGTCTATCAACTCGGAGAGATTAGTTGTTTATAACTCTTTAATTCGAACAGGGTTTTTAAAGGTTCTGGATTTGTAATGGCGTTTATGCTTATAATATTACCTCGTTTTGAATGAAGTGTTATAAAAGCCGTTTATTTTTTTAATTTCAGTGTTGTGCACGAACAAACGTTCACAGAAACTGGTGGACGGGCTCAGCGACAGCGAGCTGCACCGGTACGTCGACACGGTAAACTTCTCTTTAATATTACTTTTCGTTTGTTTTGGATTACTAGACATTTTTTTACCTCTTACCTCTATCTAGTACTGATAGTAGGTCTCTGTTCTCCGCTGGCGATAGTAGTTCTCTGCTGCCAGAGCGGTGTGCAAATATTACTGTATTCCAATTTGAAGGGCGTTGTAGCTACTAAAATTTGTCAGATAAAAAGGCTTAGAGAGACGAGGAGACTTGAAGAGGATAGACAAGGATAAAGTAATTAATGAAATTACTGTAGTAATGAAATATTACATCCTATGTCTCAAGGTGATGAGTACATTATGGTGTAGTGTATGTAGTAGTATTCTAAGTAGCGCCACGTTATCTTACCATAGGATAAAAGTCTCGCTCGTTTCGCCCAGTATAAAATAAAATAATAATAATAATATGGCAATCAGAAATTGTTAAGTCAATTGTATTTTAATCAACTCTAGTCGTTATCTCTAACGTTAATAATTTTAATAATGCAGCTGCTATCGAAGCCGGTGAACTTGGAGAGCAGTAACCCGGACACGGACGGCGAGGAGCTCAAGAGGCACGGCCCGGAGGAGAACGAGCCGCCCACCAGCGACCGCGCGGATAGGCACGAGCGTAGGGACAGGCCAGCCGGCGCCAAGAGGCATCCGAACAGCAGCAAACCGCCGTGGAAGTCGTAGCGCTCACCGTCAGGCCTGCCTCTGGACCCAACTATAATGACACTAACAAGTGAAGTGATAAAAGTGCAAATATCTAAAAGTTTATCAACATCAGCTATAAACGAACACGTACACACTCTATTTTAACATAAATATGTGTTGTGGTTATTTAGGAGGATATACACTGCAACGT
>DWHS01000136.1:0-10958 GCA_018247935.1 Trogonoptera brookiana
GGCTTGTTGACACCAGGTGCTAATCTATTGAGTCCCGGACTTTTTTGTCTAACATATTGATTTATGTTTTTTTTAGACAAATAACCGCCTTTATAATAATTACTATAAAGATAGTTCATACTAAAAATCGAAACTTCTTTGGAAAGAAATGGATCATTAGTACTTTTTATGACATCTCCAAAGAGCACCAAAAAGACACATGTTAACACTATTTTATATTACTTGTTATTCATCTTTATAAATAAAAAATATATTTAAGGACACATCATAATTATTTCAGCCTATTGTCATCCACTTCTTAATATATGTATACAAAACAAACGTTTCCTTGTTTTATTTTAAGTTTATCTCTAATAACTGTCTTAAAAATTAACATAATTTTTGACAAGTATTATATGTCTATTTTATAATTAAACTATATTCAGTGAAGTGTATTATTAATTTTCATAAATTAATTTCAGATATCTGAAGAACCTAGCGAATTAATTTTAAAAAAAAAGTCATACAGTTCTTCAAATACCAAAGGGTTTTTATCATTAAATTTAAAAAATATATATATTTCCCAATCGATTTAGAGTAATTTACGTATATTTATACAATTTTAATTAGGTATCTATGCAAACAGCTGACTTTGACAATGACATCATATTACTTCACTAACTGACATCGTCTGGATTTTACTTTTATTTTTACATAAGGTATTACTTTCATTGAATCACTTATAACATAAACATTGTTTTAAAATGAACTTGTTATGGCGAAGAGGGATAGTGCGGACGTTAAGAAATTGTATTCAACAAGAAGTTAGACCAAAGTCCGTACACAATATAGTAAATAAATTTAATACGAAAAACTTGATAAAGCCCCTGCCTTCTCTCGCAAATGTTTCATATATATCTATTCGACATAAATCTAAAAAGGTACGACATAATAAAATCTACTTTATTCATGTTAATTATGGATACAATTTATAATCAACATGGTTAATTTATTTCTTTAATTTTATTAACAAATAAGTAATAATACATTTTCAAATTTTTACGGTATTGTAATTATAAGAATAGCAGAAAAACTTGGACTCTGATGATGAACAAGAAGTGTTTGATGACAATGATTCTTCCCTGTCGAAAGATTCCAAAGTAATAAGGTTCAAAACAATATCATTGAGAACAGATGCTATACTTAAATCAGCTCTGGGAGTATCCAGAAAGTAAGTTTAATTAAAGTTTATTTAAATATAATCATAATTAAAGCTTATTTTCAATGCGGTTTGCATGTATATTTAGAATTAGCTATTTTTTATAAATAATGAGATACCTTACCTTGCTTTTGTAAACTTGCAATAATTTATTGGTTCCATATATATATACAAATTTTGTATATATGAACTAATGGTAGCTCAGTTTTTAAGTTCTTCATACAATCTGTGTATCACAATGAAGTGAGGGTGCAGTCTCCAGATTTTTAATGTCAATCTGAGCTTAAGCTATTGAAGAAAACAAACTGCCAAAACCAACATTCTTGTCCTAAGCCAACACAACTCTCTTTTGTCATACATCATCTACCAATCTACAGTTAGCAGAGCAGAGAAGACCAAGTTGTTAGAACATTAAGAGGGCTGTTAATTTATTTATTTAAAATTCAAAACAATTTCCAGTGAAAATTCTGCTATGTAATGTAGATATTTTGTAAACACTTCAGGCAAATGTAATTATTCTGTGTCAATAAATAATTAACTTTTTTCAGTAAAATTGAAGAAATTTTCTATGAAAGTAAAATAAGAGTAAATGGCAAAAAGATAACAAAAAAGAGCCAGTCTGTATGTATAATCAATAAATCATTTTATTTATTATAATGTATAAACCTTAAAAATACGTTTTTTTTATATTTTCAGATTAAAATAGGCAATGAAATAGATGTTATCAAAAGTTTAAGTCCCCACACCCCTGATCATTTGTATGTGTCACGTATTGAAGTATTGAACCTGGTTCCTAAAGAAGAACATATAATGGTTACTGTGCGAAGATTTAAAAATTTACTCATTGAGAATTATGAAGATGATCCTTTTAAAAGCTCAAATATAACAGGCAATGAATAACATAGTCTTTGTAGAAAAAAATAAAAGATAAAATATTTATTAACATGATTTTTTATCAATAAGGGGTTTACTTTTCACTTTTACATGGTGTTAAGTTAGAATAAGGCTATGAATGATGAAATGTGTTCATCCATAAGTTACAAAGCAAATAGTTGCTTGCTTAACCACAGCAGCAATGTGTTGTTATAAACATTTTATCATAGATCTAAATCAATATCACAATCGGTGCTATCAAAAATAGACATTTGAGAGCTTGAAGCAATACACGGCTTATTAAAGCCTTCATTGTTAACATTTGGTTCCTTTTTGATTTCACTAATTATCATATCATTGCATTCTTCACTTTCATTTATGTTCTTGGAGTCTATTTTTTTAATGAATTCAAACTGTTTTAAGAAATTCACTGTTTTGGACCGTGACTTTTCTTTATTTGCATCTTGACATTGGTTAGTTTTAGATTCTTGTGGTTCATTAAAATTTTTGCAATGACTTTGTTTTTTATGAGGTTGATGCAGTTCCGGTTTTTCCAGCAGCTCTTCCCCATTTTGTTTTTCACCTGATGTTGAATCATCTATTTTTAAGTCAATATTTAAATCATTAAAAATGTCATTCACACTTGGAACAGCATTTAAATTAGTACTATCAGTAAAATCTTCACTATCTGAAGAATTATTAGTGTTAACTTTCTTGCGATTAACTCTATGTTTAATTTTTTTACCCACTAGACTGTCATCTACATTTTTTTCTTTTCGCTTTCTCTTCCGCGCTACTCTTTTATGTATATTTGGAACTTGATTTTCACATTTGTAAAGCCCTGCATGTCTTTTGAGAGTTGCGGCTAATCTATCGTTAACTATTGTCTTTTGACCTGTATTAGCATTATTATCTTCATCTAGTAACTTAGCTTCTGTCTGTTTACTTTTGTTCTTATTATTAAAATATGAACTAGTGATAAGGGATGCTGATAAAGGAATATTATCATCTATTACATCCTCAAATTTTGAAAACAAATGAGTACTTCCATTTTCTATATCACTTTCTAATGTTTTGTGATCAACTTTTAATAATTTTGCATAATATAATAACTCCTCTCTCCATATGTCTTGGAGGTTTAACTTTTTCAGAATATTCTTAGCTTTACATAGATAATCAAAGTCAGGGTATGTATGAAAAGTAGAGTGTAGCGCATCCATAGTGTCGTTCAGTGTGCAATCTTGCATAGATAAGTCAACTAAAGAGACGGCCATTATTGCATCTACAGGTGCTATTAGTGTGCGATACATAAATCGGCAGTGTGCTTGAGACAATCTGAAAAACATTTTTTTTTTTATTAACAATAAGTTAACACTTGATTTCAAGGTCACGGAGTATTGGCTCTTCATACAATGATGGCACGAATACAGGATTTCTGTTATAGTACCAGATTAATAATAAGAGGGTGCTTGCTAGCCTTGTAGATTTGAAAACAACCAATCATACTCCGCAACATGGGGGGGAAGACCACTGCAGAAAATATGCTGTTCATTTCAATCATATATATTTAACTATAAAATATATAATTTTTTCCTTTATACATACCTAACTAAACTATCTAACATTCTTACAGTTGTACGAGAAGGATCTCTATACTGTGACTTTCTTTGCATCATATAGTAGCACTGGAGTATGGCATTGGCAGATTTGGTCATCATAGTCTGCCTTGGGCCTACTAAACCAATGTACAACTGAAAAGAAAAGTTTGGTTTTCAAAACTTTTCAAGGTAACAATTGTTAAAAGTATTATTATTTAAAAAAAAAAAAAAGAAAAATTAAAACAATAAGCCCTAGAGTAATCTAAGTATTTAAAAAGCCATTAAATAATAACCTGTAACTTCTCGATACTCCATCCTTTTTTTGATTGCTTTACATTATCTGCTCCTCCAAACAATATATATGACGATACTAATTCATCCCATGATTTGTTTTTTGAGTCTAGTAAAATAAATATCAAGTCAAACCTGAAACAATTCAATCACTGAAAATGTGGGAAAAGTTTTATTACAATAAACGTAAAAATATATTTCTGTTTGTATAGAAATATTGTTTTACATTACCTGCTCAACAAAGGAGTCCCTAGTGATACGTTTGTACTAAGTGGCTCATCTGTTTGATAATGCCCTTTAGGATTACAAGCAGCTATAACAGCACAACGGGTGTTTAATTTACAAACAATACCAGCCTGTAAAAAAATATTACCATATATTAAATTCGTTATCGGTTAGGAACTCCATAATGATCGGCTCTGAGCTGGCTTCATCCAGGCGCTTCCCGCTACATTACGAGGTCATAATTCGAGGATGTTACTGCCCGATGGAAACATCAGAGCTTCAAGCAATTTTCCCTGCCCATTGCCACTTAAGTGTTGCAATCGTTAGGTATATGTAGGTGATCTGATCGAACATACAGCTCTTTTGATAGGTAATGAAGTAAATGCTATATCTAGGCCTAACACCTTATGACCAAAGGCTATAGACACAATGCAAAAGTATATTACATAGACATGAAAGACATGGTAGCATTACTCAGCATCAAATAAATAAAAAAAAGCTTGTTATATTAACGGATTATATAGCGTCAAAAGACGAGGAGTGTGGATCGTGGCTGTTGTTAAACGGCCAAAACATCGGAGTTCTAATATAATTAAATACGATAAAATCCATAGTTTAATTTATTTATTGTGTAATATTCACTTTATTATAAAAAAATCATGATATTTACAATCGTACAATTCGGTGTAATTAATGTATCTGCCTCCGTAACGATGTCGATAAGAGTTGCCTTGTAACACGAAGATCACAGAGTAATTTGGTTGTTGATAAACATTTTCCGAACCTACTTGCCTAGCATCCATCACCTTCATATAAAAATCTGTCGCCAACATAGCATTGCAGTGGCCTGGTTGTAAAAATATAACAGCTAAAGTATTCTGGGCGAGAACACTTCTACATCCACTGCCTCATTGTTCCCATGTAAAATCAGTCACATTAGCTTATTATAAATAAAAAAATACCTTTGCAATAGATATTGTTTGCTGTTCCATAGCCTCATGGATAGCGGCGCGGTCGTGCTCTCGTAAATGCGAGATCTCATCGATACAGCAGACCCCGCCGTCTGATAAAACTAAAGCACCTGCTTCCAGTTGCCATTCGCCGTCTTCCTAATAATGATTTACAATAAATAATTAAATAAAAGCTCTTTTTAACATTTCCATTGCTGCGACACATAACCTTCTCTTATAAGAATAATAAATCAATTTATCCATTATACTATATTGTTATTAAACAGCCCATCTCGCTGACTAAGCTCAGGTTGGTGGATATATGAGGAAGCAGTTCTTCTTCGAACGTATTGTTATATTTGAGATATTTTCCTTCGCCAGAAGCTCAAATTAGGTGGAGATCGAATTAAACGTCTATCACTCGTGCAGTAAGTACGACCGCATTACGACCTATGCTATAACTCGCTTTGCTATATGCCAGCCAATATTTTTTTTACACGAAACGACTCATGAATATCATGATAATGTGATGTTAGGTCGTACTCACAACCATAACTATGCAATGCTAGTTAGGATGATAAGAACTGTGCCTTGAAAAACAAAACGTGAAGTCACATTAGCTCAGTTTTTTTCATATACGACAATGTTATTCAAATTGAAACACAGTAATATTTTCACACTCCAATGGTACAAATTTAGATGGTCTCCGACAACAGACATCAAGAGTCTGCTATTTTGTACATAGTAAAAAAGCTGAAAAATAAACATTTAGAAAGGTTTTCAATTATAAATACTTACCTTAAGAGCGGCACAAGTCAAACCAGCCCTGGTACTTCCAGCACCGGATGTGAACACAGATCGTGGTGTCAACTCTGCTCCAGCTCGGAGTAGTTGTGACTTACCAGTGCCTGAAATGACAATTAAAACTTGATAACTTTATATAACAAATTATTTATTCAAAATTTCAGGCACTCATATGAATTTGTTTTACACAATACATTTGTTACTTATGTAATATATGTTGAATGAAAGATGTTACTAAAATCTATAAAAAAAAAATACTGTTTCTAACCTGGATCTCCAACTAAAAGTAAATGACACTGGCCTCTAACATGCATGCCATATTTATCATCATTTATGACTTTACTGGATTCCTCTTCTAAAGCATGGTTAGATCCAGTAATCACTGTCAGCATCACTGCAAGTTTAACTAAATGTAAACCATAGACCTTGAAAAGAAAAAACATTTAATCTATAAAGCTAAATATTGTTTTGATTCCAGAGGTACAAATTGTGAAGTTTTATTAGTGGCAGGGATTTCCTAAACCCACCTAGCTAGAGCTACCATCCTCATATTGTAAATCTAACACCATTGCTGTGTTTTTGTGTTGCACCTGTTAAAATATGAAAGCTGGAGTATTCTAATTGTCAACATAATATCAAATTGAAATGTAGTGTTAGGCACATGTTTAAGACATGAAAAAGGCAATATTAAATATCAGACATTTTGTAGTACAAACAGTATGTAATTGTGTATACATAAATACTTCATGTAACAAACTGATAGTGAATTATATGCCTGTCTATAACAATGAGGGGCTAATTAGGGCAATAATCTCTACACTATAATGGGCTTGCTTTTCATGTTTGTTGTACCCTAGTAATTTTACTAGCTGCAACATTAAACCGAAATATCATATATTTTGGCGGTAAAAATAGGTGCAACAATGGGATTTACCTAGATGGTTTATATTATACCTGCCACCACTGAATTATCTAGTGACAACCTATTAAATATACTAAATACATTAAAACTAAATGTAAACTCAAATTCTTACCTGTGGACATATAGAAGCTAGAATTTGATCTCTTCCTTTTAATGGACATGATTCAAATTTGCTCCAGAAATCATTGAAGCAATCCTTGATATCGGGAGCTGTAGCTATCACTTCAGATCTCTGTGCATTACACACCTCCACATAATTTGCATGCATCACTAACTCAACTTCTGATTTTTTGTTTTGTACCATCGGTCTCCAGCGACGACGTACTGCACCACTACACGAGACATAAATGTAATTACAATATTTTCCTATAACCATGAAAGCTATTTGTATGGTAATTGTACATACTATATGTATTGAAATTGTGGAGGTTCAAACCTCACTAAGCTTGAATTTTTGGTGAAGAAAATCATCATAAGAAAAGGATATGAAACATTCACCAACTTTAATTTACCTAATATGGTAGATAAATGACTTTTACTTGTTTCTTGTTAGAAGGCCCTTAGCCCAGTACCATGCTGCACATTGAGAGGGTTTTTTGTCTATATTCTCTGTTGATGTTGCTTACTAGTCATTTTTAAAGTGAGCTTATGGACCTAAAATCTCTGCCTAATAGGATGTTTGTAAAATGTCTATATTAACTATGAACCAAAAAAAATGCATACTCACCAAATATTTACATCATCACCAGGCTTGCAACAATCAACAAGATCATCTTCAAGCACTATCCACATTGATCCTGGAATTGTGCCTATACTAAGTTTATTTACTTGTTCCTATAATAAATGTAATCATATCTTAAAATTTACTACAAATATTTATATTTTGTCTTTCCCATAAGTTAAAACCCAATATTTTCATTACTTGATATAAATGAATAATAAAAAAATGAAATTCTGTGATAAAAATCTGCAACATAGTTTGTTCATCCTCTGAAAGCTCATATTAAAGAAACTCTAAAAAATACTGACATGAATTAATGGATAAATAGAAATGGATGATAATTCATTAATAAATAGTTTTTTCCACTTTTAACTATTAAGGAAAATTTTACCACTCACTTGTATTTTAATTTCCTGGTAATCTCTACAGTATTCTCTGGAAATGAGATTAACTTGTGTAAATGTAGAAGACTTACATCTCGTCTCTGTATTGCCACATTTGGGAGGAGCCTTTAATATATAACGGTTCTCAAAGGATGCCTCTATCAAATTCTCAAATTTACATTTCACGCATATATATTTTCTTTGATATTCCAACATTTTCGTTTGTGTCACTCTTACAACTGTCCCTGAAACATAATTTTATGATATCAATTTTCATTGTTTCATATTTTATCAATTAAATTTAGATGTTCATCTTAATGTACAAACAGAAATGACTTTCTCTTTGTTATAATAAAATCAAATTTAAACCCTTATGATGTTCACATAAGAAAAAGTATGTAGCAGAAGGATTTTTTTTTTATAAAAAAACATTTGTTAGTAATAAAATCTGATTTGTGTAATTTTAAATAAAAATTACTGAAAATTAATTAATGAGTAAAATAACATCTATACACAAAAAGGCATAGGCCAAACAATATATTATATCAAATAGACCTAAGAATAATTTTATTAAAGAAGCTGATGCAATGTACATATAAGAAAATACAAATAATTTCAAATAAAAGGGATGGTTTTCTCCAAAAAAAAAAATGTTTTTAAGTCAAATGACATTGAAATTAACAATAAGTCCTTTATATTTCTCTACATATGGAATAAACTTACCGGATACTTTTATAAAACCCCCCATATCAACATTTTTTGGAAATACAATTCTATGTAACTCAGGGCAAACAGGTAAACCATAAAATCTTGCTTGTACATTCCGTTTTAAATATATATACCTAAGTTTGCATAGTAACGATTTGTATTCAGTATTTTCTAAAATTGTTTTTTGAGTCTCTATTATATCTCCATTACATATAGGTAAGCTTTGTATGGGATTACAAAGAACTTTGTCTCCTACATCTGGATAAGTTTCAAATAATTTCATGAAACTGAAAAAGATTTCTATTTTTATTGCAATTTTAGATTCAAATGATTTTTTTTTTTCAAATAACTGAATACATACTCGATTTTAATGTTGTAATATCCTAAATTGTCTAATTCTGACAATATACTGATACAATCCTGTAAATGAAACTTTATTAAATAATCAAAAATCATGATTAGTTACGGTGAAATACTTTTGTTAAATAAATTTCTATTCATTGTTTTAGGCTGCAGAAAACTTCTGCCAATTTATAAGTTTAGCGGTTTGTTATTTCTCTGACATTGGTATTTTGTGTTGCCATATTACAAGAACAAGTAAAACAGTATCTGCATAAGACAATACAGCATCACCAAATGTGGTTTAAATTTTTAAAATAACTTTAAGCACGTTACAGAAAATAGGATCTCCGTAACCTTTAATGTATTTTTATTAATTAATACGATAAGAGATAGTAATATTACTAAATATTTTCTTGTATACAATCAGCACGCGATAAAGTTTTTAATATTAGGGAAACTACGACCTATTCTACTTGATGGCGGTGTAGCTAAATATCTTTATCTTCTTTTTTAAAACCGTAGTCCCGATCCGATTCCCGGGCTATGTATTGTGGTTAGTTAGATTTTTTTGACTCGTATACCACCCCCGTAATGTTACTTTTCCGTCGTCCATTGGACTCTGGCTGTATGCCGTATGTCACCAAACAAAATAATCAGGGCGAGCACGCTTCACCCATCTGTAGTCTCATTGTTATTTAAAACCATGTGAAAGCAAGGTCAAGTTCTTTTCCTTACCACAAGATACTTTGTTTTCTTAAAAACAATAAAATACTCAAACTAAAAAGAAATAATGTTTCAGGTTTACAAATTTAAGTAAATAAAACTATTTTTTTTTTCATGTATTATCTGATAGTGTTGTATTCGACGCATCGAGATGGATCAGTTGGAAAGTATTCTTGGCACTTCGTCATTAGTCTTTTTAAGGCCTGTATGTATTTACGTTGCGTTTCGTCGTTCATCACATGGGCTACGTTTTTCGAGAAAATCTTCTCACGACCGGTACGGGCGTGAATGCCGACCATAGTTACACCGATAGGCCAGGGCGCGTTGCCTATCGCCATTTGCAAGTAGGCATCACTCGCCTGCAAGATTTTATTTATTAATAATCAAAAATGTACATGTCATAATGATCATCAGTCGATAAATGTCCACTGCTGGCGATATTTACATGTATAATTCTTAAATTAACAATACATAGTAAAAAAATTACAGATGCCGAAAAGATATTTAAAATGTTAAAGAAATATATTAATGATAGCTAATCAATCAACACTTTAAACGGCCGTCATTTTGCAACGTTGTTAAGTTATGGTATAGATTACAATGTAATAAATCTATATTTCTAACACTAATACGACCACTGCCGTGCTATCTTTGAACATGGACTTTAACATCAAATTACCCAAGTAATAACATCGCATTACCAAATGTTTATTTATTTTTTATCACATTAGCACATTATCAAATGTTTATTTATAGATTTATTGTCAACATCGGCTGGTAAAAATTCACTACTGAACATGACCGTCCCCCAAAGATTTCTAAACTGATTGGAATCTTAATTATAATTACCATTATATAATTTCTTTCTAAAAGATGTTTTGTGATCTCCATTAGACTGTCACAAATGTCTTCGGGTAAGGACTTTTTCTTTAGTTTTCTTGTGAGAGGTTTGAGATACACTTGCGTTTGTGTGTAAGTCGCCCTCGCCATTTTGTGTTTGACGGATGTTTTCTCTGCAGCTGTAGCCGAGTTCAGTTGTTGACCCCACATTTTAAGTAGAAACTGAAATAATTGCACTATGAAAATAATTGCTTAGTAACTTTTAAATTACTTTAATTAGTCATAAAGACAATTATCAGCAAGATAAATAAAAATATTATTTATACGATTAAAAGTCATCATTTAATTTTCTAACTTATCTTTTAGTGAGTTCATTATGT
>DWHS01000137.1:0-10955 GCA_018247935.1 Trogonoptera brookiana
ACAAATAGCACAGCGGACTCTCCTGAAACAGTGGTGATTCCCAGCAACCTATGTTTTAAAATGTCCTCCCTTCTTTTGCTATCCTATCGCAACCGCTACGATTTTACAGTGAAGACACAGTTGTTGTTAAGAAATGTTTTAATTTTAATGAAATATTTCTTAATTCCAAGACTCTAATTATGCTTACTAGAGAAAAAGTTTGCTCGGACTCCGAATCATCGAGTCCAGTATCCCATGAGCTGCCTCCCTAGATGCAATGATTAACTGCACTACATCATAAAATAATAAAGTACATACAATTTTAGGCTTTAACACTTACGCTGGATTTAGGGATTCGGTTTTGTAATATCTGTAAACAAAGCAACTTTACGTATTTAACAGGTCTCGTAATAGCTGCTAAGTTAATTAACGACAATCATTAAAAAGGAGCTTAATACACAAGTTTTATATCATGTAGGTACTGATAACTATGTTGTTATATAAACTTACAAATATCGACTGACGTATCAGTTGCTGAGTGTTCGAAGATAGTACATAGCAGGCGATAAGAAGAGCCGTGGTGAGGAGACATGCCGATGCTGTTGTAAGAAATCCGTGGAATGCAGAACCCATAGCACCCGCTTCAGACATACCATATTTAACAAGCAAACTCTGGCATAAACCACCTAACATCTGTAATAATAAAGAAATTACACTATATTTTATGTTGTATAACAGAAACTTTGCTACATGTTATTTTATTTTCTTACATATCCCTTGGCATTTGTCTGATAGCCTTTACACGATACTAGTATGGTGTCTTTAGAAACCATAGTGTTAACAGTACTTATTTCAAATAATAATTAAAGATTAGAAATACAGACGTGTTTCACATGATCACAATGTCGTATTGTGTATATCATCCTAACTAGTGACATATTGTTGTGGGTGCGCTTATCACTTACCATCAGGTGAACGTCTAGCTCGTCTCATCGCTTCGTCGAACAAAAAAAAATATAATTGTACCTATAAGCTTAGTAAAAAATGATTATCCTAAAGTCCTACAACGGGTTGACCAGTAAATCATTGAAATTCTTATTTAATAACACTGTTAGAGTATATTATCTTAACACAACCACAGGGTAGGTCTAGTTACTAGGTCTAGGTTGGTACTACCGTAACAACTAACACTGTGGTAAACAAAAGTGTGGAAACACCACTGTGTTTTAGTTCAAAGGAGCTGTATCTACTTTAAGTACTAAGGCATTAAATAAATATCTTAAAGCGATGCGTAGAATGGGGTGCAGTATATTAAAAAAAAAGGTATAGAGGCACAGATCTTTAGTGCTAACTCTTTTCCTACTACCTACGATGTATAGAATTCCCAGAAGATTATATCAAGTGCACCATTAACTTTTTTAAATTCCTCATAGATTTGCGCTTTGTTGCAAGAAGAAAGCATCAAATATAAAGTTCGTGTTGAAATTAAAGTTTCCTTCAGATGAAATGTTTAAATCATAATATGAACTAACTATTAATATTACAATATACATCTAAGCAAAAAACTATTTAAAAAAGGTCACAAAAAATATTTTCTTTGTATGTACTTACAGCTTCAGATAGCTTTATAACACCGTGTTGGGACGTAAGGTAACCAAAATTAAAACATTCACAGCAACGGCAGCAGCAACACTTTATGCCTCTTCCACTATTCCCACCACTGGGTGCAACACGTACAATTGTTGGTCCACGGGTCATCGTTTCAGTTACACTAAACTCACTGTATTTTTCCTTTTTAACCAAACTTCCACTTAAACACACATCTGAATAGGAACACTAGGAACGTATGATCTCACAGGAAGTTCGGCAGGGTGAATGTATTTCAACAATTTACGCGATCAGTGTTAGTCATTAGTTATATTTTTAGTTAAATTTTCGCGGGCCTAAATAAAGTTCATTAACCTTAATATTTACATTTGAGCAGACTTATATCAATATGTAGGTTTCTATACAGTTTTCCAATCGTTGATCTCTTTTTTGATAAATCTATGTTAACGTTTAAGTTACGAGAGAGACGTCGGTACAATATGAGAGATTAGTTCAAATGTTTTGAGACGCTGTGCGTGAACTAAAAATAAATCGGCGCACGCGTCGCGGAGGGTTTATACTATTTTTAGTTTATTGTTTATCGGGTTAAAAATGAACCGGCACCCCCACAAGAACTATAACACTTAGAAAATAGGAACAGCTGTTAATATTCCCCAAATTAAAAATAATATTCAAACATTACTGTGGCCTGTTTTGAAGTATGTTTTAGCTAGTGGTACACAGACAAAACGATACGTACCATTTTAAAGGTAAAAAAGATAGCTGCAATGTAATGTGTAAACATTCCATGCACATCATAATACACTTAATAAGACCAATTGATTCGAAAATGAAATAAAACACGAATATTAAGAACTTTTTATTCGTACAAAAATATATTAGAAAGTTTGAAAAAGTTATAATAACAATTTAAATTATAAACAAAGCGTCCACTTTTTTAAAATATGTAGCTTACATTTATGAAAATAAAGTAATACACATATAAATTCATAATCTTTTCTATTAATTGTAAATGCAATAAGAAATATATAGAAATATTTATAATTATTCATAGTTATAAATAGTTTGTATAAAATAAAGTCAATGATTATTTCCACGTCTGTGTTATAAACAATAAATTGAATTAAAGTATTACCTACTTATCCATAATTTCTTTTAACATACAAATCAATAAACGAGAAAACACTATAAATAACATACACACTATATTTCTTCAAAACATAAAAAAGATATTTCTTACAATGTCCATATAAAAAAGTAATCCTAATTTCAAAAATATTCGTTTTATTTACTTGTGTAAAAATATAACATTAAATAAATAAAAATTTGTTAAATGCCCTGTTCCGCCGTTAACGGTCATAAAAACAATTTATTTGTGTAACCTATATATAAAAGAATTAGTTAACAATAAATAGCCTAAAATAAAAAGTACAATAATGCGTGTTTTGGGTACATTTTTGAATGTTGAAGTTAGTGCCGGTAGTTCTTTTAACAACTCTTACAGCTCAATCGGACTCAGGGCCGTATTAATAGTGTTACGATATATATAACTTCAATCTATTTATAGATCTTGAATAGCAGGCTATAAAGCATAATTATATTTTATACATTATGTATTCGTGAATGGAACTCTAGAAAAATACAATTTATGTCATTCGCTTAATAGTTATACCATACAAGTTGTATTAGACTTACATAAACATGTTTATTATAGTTGCTTCTTTATAATATATAAAATACGATGTTTTATTCATTCAAATTAATATTTCAAATATGTTAATAAAATATAACTATGGCCACAAACTATTTTCCACATTTTAAAACAAATTAAACACTTAAGAGAGAATCAAAATTAAGGAAGCACACAACGATAAAGATACTTGTTTTCCTCTTTAAAATGCTAGACTTTCACTATTAATATATGATTACAAAAACTTGTGAAGATGTACGATTTTATCTAAGTAAACATTGATATCAAAAGATCCTAAACAGAGCTCCTCTTCACAAAGCACCCTTGATTGATTGAGAGTGTGCCATTTGGGAATTAAATTCGCAATCATGAACTTAATTTTGTTAGAGTAAGTTTTGATTATATCATACCTATAATAATGAATAAATTAGAGGAATTCATTAACAAAGATTTAACGTCATCGTCGATAATCTATCCGTTATATTACATCGTTCTGAATTTGATGATGTGATGTATCATACAAGGCGTATGTATTAAAACGATACACAACAATAATAGTTGCTATCGAAAAATAAATGAGACAATACATTATTCGAATCGTGACTTTGCAATTGTCATTGTAACATAAAGATTAAAAATATTTATAATTATAAATAGTAAGTACTACATTTGAATAACGCTTTTTGTACATACTTAATAACGTGATAATTTTGAGTATAATGTTTTTTAACGTACTGTATAAAAAAATGATAGCTAGTAAGCACCTTTGCTATAACTTTTTCTACTTTTAAGTAGTAGCCTTGTTATAACAACCTCACAATGGGCAGTACCACTTTACTTTTAGTGGTAATAAAAATTCCATGTCAACTTTTACCGCCCAGTGTCATAAGAGGTAAATTATTTACTTTAAATTAAAGGTACAAAATTTAAAAAGCCTTTACCGTATAATTACTTCAGCATACACTAACTCACATCGACTAGATAAAAGCTTCAATACTCATAAAGGAAATGAAACTTTTTTTACTTCAAGTATAGACAACAAAAATGTTACTATAAAAGTTAAAATAATATCATACAAAAAGCGTACGGATAATAAAATCGTGCAGCTTAAATACCACGGTAGGAACGATTTGCTAGGAACGTACTGAGAAGGTAGAGACCAGCCATTACGAGGCCCATCACCTGTGAAGCAAAATATTTTATGTTTCTAAATATGGAAGGACAATGCAAGATTTCTCTAAAATATATATATAAAAAATATAAATCAAAAATAAACAATAGTGTATCTAATAGTGTAAGTACTAAGACTCAAATTCTTCCCTCACAAAGTCAAAGCTACTTAACCATCGAGCTGGTTAATGGCGGGTTTGAGGATATCTTATGTCCACGGAACTATTGTTCTCGGAACATGTCCATTTCCTCACGCTGTTTCTTTCACCTCATACATTTATTTATGTAAAATTAAAACGGAGGTTCGCTTCAGTACCAATAATCTTTTTATAAGACCATCTTAAACTATTTAACAAAATTAAAATTAAACTCACCGCTGCAGCTAGATAAGGTTCAAAGTCGTTTCGGTAACTGCTTTTTTGATGATTTACTTCGATCATAAGTGTAAGGCCCGCTGCTAAATACAAAATAAACGCCACGCCATGGTAAATTACCTCCTATAACAGTAAAAGCAAAATAGTAAAATTTTAACAATACTTATTTTGTTAAATAACAATTATGAATGTATATAATAATCAGATTTTACAAACAACTGATAGAAATAAAATGTTCATGTTTGTGTTCATGTTTCAATAAGTAATAAATTCATGCATTTTGTAATGTAATAAAAAAATATTATAAACAATAATAATATATCACAGTAATTATCAAGTGAAATAAGAAAAGTAAAGTATAGTGGCCTTTTTCGAGAAAATTATCAATAGTGTTATTGTATACAGATAAAACAAAAATTATGGTTAATAATATTAAATTAAAATACTATTTCTGTTTTTTTAACTACCGAAAGGAAGTCAAATCGATACAAACATTTTTATGTATCCTATCGTACAATTATTTTATAGTTCTATAAATGATCTACCAACGCAATCAACAGCACCATTAATTTTTACTTAATAAAACGATTCAACGAATCATTAATGACTAAGTTTTATTGTGATCGAGTCTGAAATTAGAACTTAGGATAATAAGTTGCAAAATTTATAACAATATAGACATAATGTAACCATGTAACTTTATTATTGTACATTATGACAGTATGTAGAGATATAGCCCAACATATTATCACTTACCATCAGCAGTTTATAGCCTTAAGAGCATTTTTAGTTAAAAACGAATACATTGGACCGATAGACAGATTTATTAGTGACGAATATTAGGCGATTTGCGTAGAAAATCTTTTACTTTAGCTACTAATTATAAATCCACTTACATAAACAGTTTTAGATATCATAGAAGCAGTTGATAATGACACGATGCACGAGGTAAGCAGACAGAAGGTACCGATTAGACAGGCTACCGATACTAACAGATAAAAAAGTTCGGGTTTTTGTCCGTTATAGCGGTAATGTCCTGGTTCTAGATAATATGCCACCACACCAACACATGCCGCACCAAGCAACTGAAAAAATAATAATAAAAATAAACACATAGTATTGTAATGCTTGTCATTTTTTAGACTATAAGAAAAAATTAAAGAATTGATATTAAAAAAATGCTGAAAACTAGCCATTTTCTTTACCCAATTCTTTTTATATTTATTAGACCAACTTCTAAGTTATTCTCTTTCTGGCCAAGGAGACAGAATAATCAAAATCGGATCAGTTTGTAAAGTGATGCTCTGACAAAAAGAAAGAAAAGTATATATGCCTTAAATATGCAACTTCTTGCTTACAGTAGAATAGCAAATAATAACATTTTAACAATATAGAATACAAAACATGCGGATCGCTCGTAATAGCAATAATTGGGGCGTATCTTTGTCTGTCAATTCAAAGCATTGTTCTAATTTATATCTAACATAAATCATCTAATCCACTTTACAACCACATAGTAGCCGTGCGTCTTTAATTCATAGATATCTAAAATAGCCAGATAGCATGATGTCATACTCGCTCTTTCTCAAATAGTGAACTCACCGTGACCTAGTTGTAATTATATAAGAATAAATGTACTAGACTAACTAATCATATAGAGTCATAAAAATCATGAGCTTGAACATCCTTTGACTAATGTCTTATAATTTAAATATTACAAGATTATTTTTTCTTTTTTGCACTAGAAAATCATAGTACGTTTTAAAACAAGTTTTTCTTACAATGCTTTTTACTTCTACATAGATTTTTTAGTATGTAAATAATTATTATAATTCTAATTATAAATATACACTATTAATACCAAATTTCTGCCAAGCTGCGCATAACGAGACTGAAGGATAAATGAACTTGACTTTCTCTTTAGGAAAAAAACTTCAATAAAACCATGGGAACGTTAAATAGGTTGTCTACTTATGTATTCATTAATAATCGATTAAAAATAATCATTCTCTAGACTTTTTTCTCTGCTATTATATTAACGGTTGATTTGTTAAAATAATGTATAATATAAAATTATGTGTAAAAAGTTTAAAAGAAATAAGAAAAATATTATAATACTTTTTTAGAGCACAATTCTAATGACTTGTCTTGTAATCTGCCTGAACAAGGGCATAAACGAGGTCCTCCAAACCTTGGATTCAATATAAACCGACTGTACGCGTAAAATGATGTCATCAACAATACTAGGAAAATGGAAGGATGTATACTGTTCTGTCATGTTAAAATGGGTATAATCAAATTATTTTAACACTGAAAAACATGAAACAGATATGCATTATCATCATTTAAGCTTTTTGTTGTTCACTGCTTAACAAGGGCCTCGCAAATCGATTCCTAACCCGCACAATGCCCGCTGCGTGTATTCATAAGTTGATCTTATAAATAAATTTACAAACGCAATCCGAAAATATGTCGCTTAAGTTTTGTTTAACATTATAACTTAGTTAAATGTACATCTAAATCAAGCTGTGTTATCACACAGCCAAAATAAACAATGAATCAGAGATTGCGTCATACATTCAAAGTGGACGTCTCAATACATGAGCACATTCGTGCAAGATTCATTTACAAAATTGATTATCAACCTTTATGCTGGTAATTGTCGTTATACCACATTTAACTATTTCTTATATTCTTAATTTATTTAGAATTTTAAATTAAGTGTAATAACCGATCTACCTTGTTATTACAATTATTGATCAACTTAAACTATTTGAGCAATATCTACTATTAATATTAATTTAATCAAATAACTGTGTACAAACTATCATTTATGTTTGCATACTAGGACGGAGGCAGAGTAAAAAAAGTTTTCAAGATTTACTATTGTCAACAATAGTATGTAAAATTAATGATATAAAAATTATAATACCTAAATACAGTTAGTTTCATAAATTATTTTATCGACGTTTATGTTATAGGTAAAATAAAGTATAAAGAAAAATCACATTTACTTATTGTTCATAATAGTTATTTACATTTTTAATATAGCAAATATGAGGCTCTTGATTTTTTGGTACTTCCATGGTATGGAACCTGCATCAAAGTATTAACCAATGAAATGTTTGGAGAAAATATATTGAATGTATTTTTTTTTAATACATACGTCCTAATAATGTACAAAAATAAATAGGATGAATAAATGAAAATACACGAAAAGTGTTAAGTTCCCAAAATAAAAGCGTTTTGTTACCTTGACCGGCTCACGCATTTTATTTCAAACTTTTACACTGAAATTATAACGTGAAGCGGGAAACATGTTAGCCCAGTCGCAAAACGTTTATGTATGAGTATATAACTTGGCTATTGTTATAAGATGAAACATAAACTAACTTCGACTTCATATTCAAGGTGAGTTTTACACATTCGCTGCCTTTACATCGACAACACAATAGTGAACGTAATCTCTCTTTAAATAGTATATATTACCAAACCAAAAAAGCGTCAAAAATATGCATTCCAAAATATATAACGTATACTACAGATTAAATACATAGAAAGACGTGTAAGGAAATAAATTAACGACATTAATTGAAATAATGTTCAGAAAATCTTTCTTATTTTCACACCTTGAAGGTTGAAATATTATTTTAAAATTTATGTAGAACAACCCTTGCATCAAAAAGATTTTCAAATTCCTTTCAATTATTTTTTTCCTAAAATTAAGAACTTTTGCTTTGTTATTTAATTTATAATAAATATTAGAGTGACAAAGCAAGTAAAATAAAGACTAGAAAATGTAAAATAATGTACCAATTGTGCAAGTTTCAGCAAACCAGGCATTGTCCCCAGATAACCGCTGTTCACGAACAACACATTGCCGGTGGTCGTGGTGGTCGTCCTGGTGATGGTCACTGTGTGAGACATTCTGCTTCAATGCTGGAAAAAGATTATTTTTTTCTTCATAAATCGTGAATAGTTCATCACCATTAACAATACCAGGAGTCAAAAGAAACACTTTGCAGGACACACTGCTCCACAGAAGTGCTATTCCATTTTCCAAAAAATACACACAGTGGAAATTCGATGATAAATTTGTTTTTAAGTAAAATGTTTATATACATTTTACGTATTTACACCAAACATTGAAAAAACTCATCCTAGTGAACGTAATACGTGGGAATTGTTTTATGTAAGTTAAGGTAACTTAAATGTAGGTTTGATACAGTGAAACAAGGAGATCTTTTAACCAAAAAAGGCTTGGAATTCGTAGGTCAACATGTTTTATGAAACCACCAGGACAAGCCGAGGTCGTCTGTGAATGAACGCAACACACACAAATAATATTAACAAAATGAGTAATGAAATATTTTCACCAATAATTATTTTATTTTTGAATTTTTTCTTTCACTGCATCGCACGCGATCACTTTAAGTCTATCTATCTATTTTGAACCAAAAAATAATTGCATAGTTTAACCATATCCGTAGAATTTAATCTTAATGAATATGTGAAATTGTCGTAACTATTAGGTATTATGCATAGTATTATTAAAGATTAATTAAAAACGTAATATAATATGATCATTGATGTTTTTTTATTAAACTTTAACTTATTTACCATTTCCAGTAAAATATAAAAAAAATATATATATTTATATTTTAAGTTACGAAGAGATGAGTAGAACGTTCACCTGATGGTAAGCACCATTGTGCTCGTCGCTTTAAGACACAATATGCCAATATATCGATACCCTAAAATTTTTACCTGCTACATGGTGCTTTATACCGAGATACAGTAATTTTGCACATTTTTGTTTGGCGTATTTCTGACGGCAATATTGGAGGAGCTACCATGGTCCACCGTATAAATAATGCGATACAGATTACAATCAAGCCAACCAATCAAATTCATTAATAATCTTTATAACAACAATGTCAGCAATTATTGCTAATGTTTATGAATAATATGTTAAGGAAACTGGTGCGATGAAAACCACAACAAACATTCCAAGAATAAATTTATGAAGTCATTAATCACCCCAAATTATAAAATAGCAAAATTTATAAGACTCATCTCAACTGTTATGGATTATAATAAAATGATAAGGATTAAGACAATTATGAATTAATAGGTATTAAGTTAAACGTCACATATAATAATAATAATAATTTCTAAATACTTACTTAAAGAAAAAAAAGGTCTAATGGGTAGTTAGCGACGCATTCTCCATAAACTCTTATATTTTTATAAACCAAATGTAAACATTTATAAACACTGAACAACATTCATTCAACTATAAATGTATTGTTATAGATAAAAGCTTTCTATAATTAATTTTTATCCTTTTTCAATAACCGTTGTTATTCGGGGAGATGTAGTATTAAAAAAATAATACTTACTTTTTATTTTATCCACAAACACGAACAGTAAACTACAAATTGAACTTAATAAACAGGCGTCAACGCAAACGTAAAATCAACTACTGGTCGGCATTCGGTGACTCAGTTATCGCCTTGCGCATGCGCGTAGGTGACTCCACCAGGCATACTAACATGTATATGTCTATATAGTATATAGATATCCAATGATCAGAAATAAGCCCGCAGGTTCACTTCTATATTAATCTTAGCGCAAATAAACACTCATAACGACGTCAGCTGCGAAGTTTTAAACAATACGTCAAGGTTGTAAAACCTTATCAAATTTTACAAGCTATTCATGGTTTGCTGTTGTATGATGTCATAGTGTCTCACAGCGACCGTCACGACCTCTCTTGGTGATACTTCTCGCCCGCATAAACTGTGTCGATTTTAAATAAAAACAATTAAACTCGAGATTAAGTTATGGAGAGTATTTATTAATTTGAATTAAAAATATCATTACGATCAATTGAAATTGATATTACATAAAATAAATGATTTCTCTATCTCTACTATGTATTCAATACTCATTTAAAATTGACTGACTGGTAGACATGTACCTATTAATATAAATTATTTAAACTTGGAGGGAGTTAAATAGATAAAACAATATTTCGTCATGAAAAAACGAATGGAACATAAATTATAAAAAGCAAGTAATTTCAAATCTCCTTTTTCTCATTCAATATTCGTAAAGATAGTGAATTATTT
>DWHS01000138.1:0-10945 GCA_018247935.1 Trogonoptera brookiana
ATCCCAAAGTATGATAAATATATTTATCCTTATAAAAACAAACGTATAAAAGTTGAGATGATTCGTTATATTGCAAAAAAAAATATGTACTTATAATCTGATTTTTCACTGCCATTTTACTGTATCAAAAACACTAATTTAATTGATGGTAGGTTTCTGTTGTGAATGACCGTCTAGGTCGGTACCATCACACCCCCTATTTCTACCGATAAAAACATTACTGTGTTCCGGTTTGAAGGATATGGTATCTAGTGAAATTACTGAGGTTACAGGATTTAGCATATTTTGTTTCAAGGTGACGATCACAAAATGTATATCATTCCACCTAGCGCCACTTTGTTATCGGCAGACTTATTATTTAACTTCATTTAAGGTTTAAAAACAAAAATTTAGCCATATTTGAATGTTTGTAAATTGACTGAATATTTTTTATGATAGCTCCTCGCATATTTTTTCATAGATTCTCAATTAACAAGGTCGTGGACGGTGAAGCGTGGCTCATCGAGAATACACCGACATGTCATTTATTTTCAACCCAAACAGGCAAATTATGCTATGGAAGCTTATTTACAATGTGTGAATAGTAACTAGTGAAATTCCACATGTACTACCAAAAACTAAACTGGAACCTTTGTGTTAAAAGGTAAGCGTTTAGGCGCTGCGCTTGTATAGCAATAAAATGTAGAAAAAATATTTATTTCATCAATTATTAATACTAATGTCAAGGTGGTTGAGCCATGCCCCACACCTTCATTACATTACCAACATCGCGGAGGGTATAATTTAAATTACCGTTGCGCGACCATGCGTTCCTACGCTCAATTCCCATGACGACGGTACTTAACGTTTTTATGGTTACACGGTTACTTAACTTTTTTTTGAAAAATTCTGTAATTAATATCACTAATGTTGATTACTGGTTATATCAAACCAATCTTTATTATACAATTACAATATTTATACATTTTTCCATATTTTTTTATCTTGTATTTCCCAGTTGTGGGCTTAGTTTTTAGGATCACCAAGTACTCTCTGAGATCCTTGTTCAACTTTGAAGAGTTGTTGAGGTAACTCTAGGAAATTGATTGGTTCAAACAAAAAAGTTTTTTCACTCCCACAAAGTAGGTATTTAATAACGGAGTTATTATCATTCTGATGGGTGTTATTAGAGCAGGATATTTTTTAAAAATTTATAAAAAGTAACTATAAGTTTACTGGTTGGTATCTGTAGAGATTGGGGGAATGTTTTAACTACTTTGTTGCTATAATAATGCATAATAAAGAAATTTCCAATTCTAAGATTAATGACCGAGCATCATAACACCTTGTATCAACAAACCATAAAACTTTACTGTTTAGAGATTTAAACAGTGATGAAATGAATTTCGTACAATAATGGGATGAATCATCTTAAAGCAACAAGTGCTATATGATATTATGTAAAGCTCCTATATAGTGTACCAAAATTGAGCAAATATTTTACTACAAGTTGATGTTCTTGTTTAATTTCTTTATATTACAAGAAGTCTAAAAGGTAAAGGTCTCAGTTATTTAAGAGAGCAAATGTTTTACTTACCCATAAATCCTGTTGATGCTTGCACACTCATGGTTACCTCGTAACAGGAAGAAGTTCTCTGGATATTTAATCTTGTAAGCAAGAAGCAAGCATATAGTCTCTAGTGACTGCTTGCCACGGTCTACATAGTCTCCGAGAAACAAGTAGTTGGACTCGGGTGGAAAGCCACCATATTCAAACAACCGTAACAAATCATAGTATTGACCGTGAATGTCACCTGGAACAAAACAGCTTGATTAATTTTGTTATCTAAGTGAACACATTCCTGTGTAGCATGCAATGTGTATGATAAGGTAAGTGTAAGTAAAATATTTATATGTACCTTATGTAACACTTTTGTAAACATTGACATATATTAATTGGATTCCAGAAACTACTAGATTTTAAGTTACTTTTACTGAGAATTCAAAAAGTCATATTGGTTACAAACCAAAAAAGAAAATTTCTTTTACTAAGTTTTTTACTAATAAAAATAAACCCTTTATATGTACCAAATTATGGAATAATGTTATTATACATTTTATGTGTATTTTAATATGAAACTGCTCAACACAGATGAAGCTAACATAGTGCAAATAAAAACAACTAACTCAAAAATTATAGCAACTATTTTAATTATTCTACAGTGTTAAGTAAACACTACTCAGTTTTTTGTTCATAATAATATAATTTAAAAAAAAATCATGAAATTTGTATAATTTTTAATGCAAATAATCTGATCTCTTGTATTTAACAAACACAAAGGATTATTAACAATCATTTTATAAATTACCTATAATTCTAACAAATACTTAAAATTAAATATTGTTCAAAATGTAAATACTGTAGTAACAAACAACATTTTCTACCTAATCATTTATTACAGATAGAAAACCAATTTCTTTATAAGTATTTTTTATATGTTAAATAGCGTAGATGTTTCTATTTTAGTATGGTTTGTTCTACAAATAGTTAATAGAAAAAAATATTAATTAACTTATTATGCATATCAGAGCAGAAGAGAAATAATAAATGATTGATTTTGTGGGTACTTTTATTTATAAACAAATGTATGAAATATATAAGTTGAAATAGTATATATGTACTAAATAGGGATATACTAAATTCAAACCTATTAAGAATCATACAGAAGCAACTAACATTTTTGTGGTTTTATATTAAAATAAACAAAAATTCTATGTTATTGTTACAACCTTACTAATCTATTACATTATATTTACTGTCGCAAGCAAGTTTAAAACAAAGAACATAATGCAATATTAACATTTCGAAAGTATAACGCAAGACTTTTGAAAGTTTACTTAGAATATTTATATGGTATCATTCTTCTACTTACCGCATATTTTTAACGGAGCTTCTAATTCAAGAAGGATGGGTTGTGATAAAAATATTTCCCGCGATTTCAAGCATAGCCCTTTAATCTCAATTTCCGTTAACTGTACATTCATACCAGGCTTCTCGCCCCGGACTGAAAACAACCAAATATAAACAAAACTGCACCACTAAAACCACTATTACACTTGTACAATCACAAACTTTAAATACATATAAACAAATCACTTTCTTGGATTCAGAAAACACTGATATTTTGTATTTGAAAGAAGAAATTTTTAGTTTACCTTTTAATAATTTTTTAATTACGTTATCAATGTTTAACTCATCTGTGTCTCTGTCTGCCATCGGATATAATGTTTGTGCACGGAATATGACTGAAGAAAATGAGTGAAGGAAGAAAGATTGTTAAGATTTTTGCCGATTAAGTAGGATACAACCTATTTCAATTCTCGGCTAAAATGAAATTCAATGGCGGAGAGCGGAGACATCACACACACAAACAAGAGAAACACATCATCAGTGTTCCCATGTACTAGATTGAATTAACCACAAAAGTTTTTTTTTTTGGCTTTTTATTTTAACTTTTGTACAGTAATTCCATGGGAGAAACAATCACGACGCAACTTATATATTAATTAAATTACTTGAAATAATAATGTACATATTTGTATTATTACCACATTAATATCGTATGTTCTCCTATAAGGTGCATATTAGTTTTATAGTTAAGAAAAATCAAAAACGTTTCAGATAACGTCCAAATTTTTACCTTCCATTTTGGGTAATTTAATTTTATAGCAACATCTTGTCTTGCTTGGTGTTACAAGTAAGAAAATTTAGAGAATTAAAAAAATAATATGCATTTAAAAATATTTTATAGAATTATATAACTGTATAATATATAGCTAACGTGTCCTAAATATTCATAAAAATATTTTTTACTTTTCAACTAACCTTATCTACGTTCGGAATTCTTTGTTTACTTATAGTCTGTATATGTCATTCATAGATTATAAAATAAATATTAAGGTAGTGTTTTAACACGTACACTGGCTCAACTATGAGATGAGGTCATATGAACTAAAATCTAGTATTTTACCTTTTTAGTATTTAATGTATTATTGAATAAAGTATATATGGCTTAATTTCTCCGAGAAATTTTAAAAAATTGTGTAAAAATTATTATGTTTGCTAAACTGTATTCATTAAAAAATAAAATAAATTTTACTCATTAATTTTATTAAACATTAATAGAACAGGCAATAAACAAAATAAGTATAGTAGTAGTAAGAATAAAATTAATCGAGACGAAAACAAGGCAAACATTGATTTAATCTTTCTTCGAACCACGATATGGATGACGTTTCCTGAAAATAAAAATAATAATTTATGCAACCGTTCTATATAAAATAATCTAACTGATTTTTAATATAGTTCAAAAAATATTTGAAGAAACTTTTTTATTATCATCAATAATCACTATTTATAGATGATTAACGGCTATTAGAGAGGGCTAAAGTCGCGACTGATACTAGGTCCCCATCGCTGATGACCGTTTAGGTAAGTACTACAACAAGGTCTATTTTTACCACTTATCGATTCCTCCTTACAATCTATGGACTGCCTCATTATTATGGAAAATTCAGCTACGTTGGCATCTTCAGTGAAACCAGAAATTAGCTGATCAAATACAGGTCAAGCCTGATTCTTCCTACTTTTTTCGATTACATTAATTTTACATCTTACGTTGGTATAGTCAACGTGTAAATTCCAAACTTGGTGTTCACATCTTCAAGGTGGAATATACCCTCGACGTATTCATCGTCAGCAGGCACGGGGGGTGTTTCAAACACCAAGTTCATGATGTAATCTTCGACACAACTGAAATAAAATAGGCGTTAATCGGGCAAACATTTTAAATCCCTTGGAAATCAAAAGATAAAAAGCTACGAGGTGTTTGACTTTTTTTTTAAACCTGTTTCATTTTTTTGGTGTAATAATAGTTGATTATGCTAATAAATGTAGATTATCAAAAACATATTTAATCTGATTCCAAATTATCATCGTTAGTAAATAAATCTCCACTGTTGAACATGGGCCTTAAAGAAAAGATATCTCTACGCCGGATTACAGAAGAGAATTAAAAGAAACTTGGAAGCAAGTTTGAAATATGTTTATAAGGTAAGAGATAAAGTTATTGATTAAAACTTACTAAGCGCACGGCTGATAGGGTACCAATTTTTCGATTCTGTTTGGTCGCAACTGCTCCACGTACGGGTCAGCGACCAGCTTAACTGCGGGCGCGGGAGGACCCTTGCGGCCCTTAGGTGTTGGCGGTGGAGGCTGCCAAATTAAGCAACTCATAATCGTTATGTTATATGCAGAGGCTAGGGCGAGATACCTGATGAATTTGAACTTCCAAAAAAGAAACACGAACACTAGATTTCGAAGATATGATATCCACTTACTCTCCTTATGAGAGAAGACTCGCAATTCCAGCAGATGGACCTTTAAAAAGTATACGAACCTTTACAGCACCGTATACAACTTCAATGAGGCTCTTCACTTCCGCCTCCAAGATCTTGAGGAATCTGTACACATTCCATCTTGTCACCTCCTTGTGATTGCCCAGGAGGCTTAAGAGAGGCGTACAGTCGCATCTAGCCAGTCTGGTGTCGACAATAAGAGTGTTAAAATAATTGCATAAAGTATATAAAAAAGAGTTAATGATCATCAACCGGTAAACCATTTTTATAAATATAACTAAATTCAATATCAATTCAGAATTTGAGAACGAAAAGAACTATAATTCTAAAAAGGATTGATGAGGAAGTAGGCGGGAGGAAGGGTTTCAAGGTAAGGATTTGTGATGAGGATTTTTGATTGGGGATGCAGATAAAGATGAGGGTGTGCTATATGGGGAAGTGGATTTTTTTAATGTTTTTGTTACGGAAACAGATGAGGTACAGGATTCGTGAAACAATGGAAAAGTTTCGCATTGTGAAGAAGAGGAATCGTTTTGAACCTTAATTCCAAAGGATATTATAATAGTTAAAAATAGAGTAATTTTTTTTATCAATTTTTCTTAGGAATGGGCTTTAGCGTATAAATCTGGTCGTAGGTCTCTGGTAATAAAACATTTAAACAGCTGCAGCCCCTACTTCTGTCTAAATAGTGTGCAAAAATTTCCCGGTTTGAAGGGCGTTGTAGCTAGTAAAATTATTGGGGTAGTGAGGCTTAACATCTTACGTATCAAGGCGGCGTGTTGTTTTGGGCAGGCGTATCACTTAGCATCATGTGAACGTCCTGCTCGTCTCCAAACTTTTGTACAATTTCTAATCACCTTACTAAATCGTCGATTCCTTTAAGAACTTTTAATATGACGGCTTCAGCGTTATTGTTCTTCTCCACCATATCCTGGGTGCGAACTCTTTGCTCTTCTAAAGTGGCCGTCAACTCTTCTAGTCTCTTAGTTTCTCTTTCTTCACGGCCTTCGTTGATGTCGCGTTGATCCACTGCACGAACAAAAAATATTAGATAAACATTTGTGAAAAAGGTTTAGATTTTTAAAATTTTTAGCAACTATTACATATTTGTAAAACTAAAATTTTTTCTGCATACATCGTTCACGATTTCAACGAAGATGCGTTTTATAGAATCCTAAGAGAATAGGTTGGTACCATTGAGAGGGTTTTAGCGGAAATCCTTCACAACTCGTAATACCTGAATCTGAATCATGGCCTTCTTCCTCCTTCCTCCTTCAGAAGGAGGATATCTTTATTTTAGGAGGATATCTATATTAATCAAAAAATGAAATGATCTTTGGAAGATTACCCCTCGTTATAAAGATGGTGTGGTTTAGGAGGCATTAATCGAGAACATTGCCACATTCAGATAACAGATGAAATTGTTCGCAACCGCTTTTGCGTCACTCGTGAATACTAACCGATCCTTTGCCTCAGCACCTCCAACTCGCGCCGCATAATAATGGACTCCTGCAGCACCTCGCACAGCAACACGAATATTGAGAAGTTGTTGATCTCCGTCGCATTGAAATTGTTGATAATGTTTGCGACTCTGTCCGAACCGGCGTAGCCCTGCAATTTGTATACTCATATAGCAGTTATATGCTATACATCTCTAAGAGGCGGAGGTTAGCTTCCAGATAAGAAAGAAACATCGCGATATAAAAACTCATTCATTGTAAAGATCATAGAAAACGTTAGTAGAGGTATTAAAAGTAGAAGAAAAGAATTCCTTGCAGAATGCACAAAGACTCCTGGTCCTGTTGCCTTCCTTAGAATCTTGGATCTATTATAATCTATTATAGGTGACCGTTCAGCATCAAAAACTTCGCTATCATTTACATCATATGAAATTGAGGTCAAGTTTAAGCTATAGTCATCAAAAACCTAAGACAGGAAAAATTTTCCAAGTTTCTCTTTCCAAAGTCATAGAGGACATACATACCAAAGCGATAATCACTAAATATATAATGATAGATGATGAATGTAATCATGGCAACTACTATTCTCCGCCACATACAATACAAAATAATCTTTTACGAACAAATATCTCTTCGAGCAGTGCATCGTGCCTGGCGATCTCTTGCTCGCAGCGGTGGATCTCCTCTTGATTCTTAATCTCTTCTTTCTCATCAGCCTCGCAAATCCTGCGAGAGCCCTTCACTCGGAGGAATTCCTCCAACTTGGCCAAATGATTCAGCTCTCCTTCGAAAGCTTGCATTTCCTGTTGAGAAATTTAAGGATTATATATATTTTCTCTTTGTATAATCTTTTATTGAAAACTGGAAGATTGTTTAAAGAATGTGTAGATGAAAGGGATCCGATTGAGTTTGGACCTCTGGTGGAAGAAAACATCGAAAGGAAACCGATATGTTTCTAGGAAGAAAACTGTCATGGGCATGTGATAACCCCCAATTTGCACTTGGTTACCATTGTGGATGATGTCTTTGCCTTTCAAAAGGATTGGACAGAACACTCAAAATCCCAGGTGTGGGAATAATAAAAGGTTATTTATAATTAAGTAATATATAAACAACGTACTTAAGAGACAAATTTAGTTTATGAAACAAATGATCTACAAGACAGTAAACACGGGTTTCAAAGTACAGAGAACTATAAGCTAGTAAACTATTCTAGTAAGCGCAGTAGATGGTGAGGGTAATATATCTACGATATTCATCATCATCACCCTCGAAAAATTAAACCTTTTGCAACTTTAGAGGATCTAAAAAGCACCAGACCGATATGTCCCGGTTGAGTTGAAACAATCCCTTCCACTTCAGAGCTTCCAGTTTTCTGCAGCACTCGTCGCGATCACCAAACGCCGCTGTAGCGATCTCCAGAATATCCATCAAGTACTCCTTGCCCTTCACCAGCTTGCCGATGGTGCGGTTCCATTGGATGTTAAAGTCGTTTCTGTAAGATATCAAATTTGGCTACAATTTGGATGCATGCTCACTTTGCTGTAGCTTCAAGCATGAATTGTTAGATTTGCAATTGTGTGCTGAGTCCTAGTGTATTTTAAGGGTGGCTACTGATTCGGGCTAGCGAATCAAAGGTCGCAGGTTCGGAACCAACTTTCGACTCTTTCGGTAAAAGTTTTCTTGGCAGGAGCAATTAATAGCTTCGTTAATATTATTAGATTTGTAAAACCCCCATTTAGTCACAGTTTTAAAGCATATTTTCATATCAGTGTTGGTCTAATCTAAAACAAGAAGTATAAATCTCCAAGGGTCTACGACAATTTGGTGCAGTGTATCTCATACCAACTAGCGCCACTCTGTTAAAAGCGGTCGTATCACACTATAAGCATTCAGCTTATATTCTTGAATAAAAAAAATGGAAATAATGTGTTTCTAAATATCCCACATAATGTTCCCATTACTGAGATACAATTTAACGTAAGCATTTGGATTGGTATTAGAATTTTTTATATATGAAACTAAGTTATATCTTAATACGTAAATATAAAACGATGTTCGTTGCGATAGTATATACTAAAGTTTGCTTTAGTATTATTCCATTAACTTTAAAATAATTGAAAACAGTAATTGGTACAAAATAGATATTAATATATGTTTCTCGCTGGAACATCAGTTGGATTATTGATATTTGGCAACACCAGACCTCTCCACCAGAAGGCGATGGATCTCCTCCCTCACCGACTTGTTGTTAGCGTTTACCACACAGAACCGCTTGGTGGCCAGGTCCAGCCGGTTCTCCATTCTCCGCAGCCGGTTGTTCGCATTCTCGATCATCGATAGCTCCTAATAATACCAAAAATGTTTCACCATCGTTACAAAAAAATATTTCTTTCTAAAGCATTGTATCTACAAAATAATAGCTGATATGAAATAGTTCAAGATTATAAACTCCTTTCTAGTCTTTTTAAGATATTTATATTTTTATTTTCATCTATCTAATAATAAGATTTTTTCAATGTGGGTAATATGTTGATATTTTAAACACACTTAAAGATATATAAATGGCGGACTTGTGGTCATAAATATTTCCTGTTAACGAACCAAAGACCTGAAGAAAGAATTTGATTCATATCAACAGTCTTGTAGTTGCTAATAGTGATATGACTAAGATGAACCCTGAGTGTCTTAGTAGAGAACCAACTTTATTGACCTTGAGTAGTTGAAAAGCAACTCCCTGGAGAAAGGAAAATGTGGAATGAAGTAAAATTAAAAAAGAATGAAAACAGTAACCTAAATATGTTTTCACAATTGACGGATAAAGTATATTAACTACACTATAACATTATTTTAAAACATCATTACTTTTATTAAGTTTGTATCATAATATGTATATCGAAGTTTGTATACAAGGTATCTTTCTGCTAGTAGTAGGTTTTCTACGTTGGAAATAGTTAGCAAAGGTAGTCTTCATTTATGCTGTTTACCTGTCATTACTCATCACTGCGATCGCGTATTAAGTGCGCTGTAGCTAAAGAAATTACTAAGGATAACGAGACAACACATGTATTTAAGTGATACTGTATAACCATCTTAACTAGCGCTTCATTGTTGTTAACAAGCGTATCACCAACTATAAAATATTTGCTTGTGTCGACATTTTATTGCACAAGAAAAACATGGAGCTCTTTATTTAAATCATCTGGTTAATATAAAACATCCTTACATCGCTCTCCGTGGGAACTTTTTTCAGCAGCTCGACCATTTGCTTCTGCGCCAGGTAGATGAGGCAGTCGAGCTCCGCCTGCTGGGCGCGCTCATCCCGCAGCTGAGCCTCCTTGTCCTCGTACTCCACGATGGACTTGCGCGTCCCCTGCTTTATGTGCGCGTCGCGAAGCGCGTGCATACCTTTCTTTGCCAACTAAATTGGAGGTAAAACAATAAGTAGGAGGGAATGTTATTTTTTTTTATATCTAGATGGTTAAGCGCACTAGTCTAGAAGAAGCCTATTCTCTCTTGAAGTCTCCCACGTCATAGCTGGACGAAAACACTGACGCCGGCAGACTGTTCCAATTCTTCGCCGTTCGCATTATGAAGGACGAGGCAACGCTTTTTTTTTATAACCAGGGATAATCTTTTCAAACAAAATGATGACCGGGTGTAGCTAGTCTAAATATATCTATACGTTGCTTCTACTCATTTGTCTTACGTTGATACATAGGAGTGTCTCGCGCATCTCTTTCGCCAGGATGTCCAGCTGCTTCTCCTGCGGGGCCAGCTGCGGGATGCCACCAGCCCGCTTCTCCACGCTGCACAGCGGCGCGAGCTTCTCGAACTAGAAATCAGAAGTCATTCAGATGGTGGCGTATTGTCTTAGAAATTGACTACCGCAACAAAACAATTATGCCATTGCTGCAATTTCATGTGAGAATAGTTGTTAGCTGATAATTTGAAAAATCCTACCCGCAAACAAATTCTACAAGTGGTCCCGGAATTGCATTATACCTGTGATAAGGAGGAGTAAAATATAATCATCTAATATTAAGAAATGTACTCCAAAAAAGTCGCAAGGATTACAACTATTTTAC
>DWHS01000139.1:0-10934 GCA_018247935.1 Trogonoptera brookiana
ATATATATATTTCTAAAATTATCAATAACTTAAAAATGTTAGAGCTTTTAGACAAATAAAATAAAGCCTAACAGTAATATATTAAATATGTGATAAAATCAAAAATGTACTAACACATTTATTAGATTTTTTTTAATAACAAATACCCATCACAGTATCATTAACATTTCATTGGCGCCGCTAATATTATAATCCATTAGTATTGTCATAAAGTGCGCAGCGTTTTTAACGGCACGGTGGTGAGTAGTAATTAATCGTAACATCCGGAATAAAAATGAAACTGATAGTACAGCAGTAAGACGATAGTCAATTGAGTCATCAAGATTACGAAGATTCTCGTATTTGCGCTCTTAAAAGAACATCATTGTCTGATTGATGACATACATCGCGAGCTACAGTACATATACAGATATTACAAATAACTACAATTTGCTCTTTGTAGTAATATAATTTATTCTTATAGTCACAATAAATAATGTTTCTCGTAATACAGAATACAATTTTATACAACAATATCTTCATCTAATATTCAAAATATCTAATAAAAAAGATACATTCCAAGTTCAGAGTAAAGAGCTTTATAAGAAGCTGAGTACATGCTTTTTCATTAAGAGTTAAATGAGTAATGCTCCCTACCAACACATTGTATGAAGATAACAACTGGCAACAAATTAATGCGTACAGACAGACACTACTAAAATTAATTTGAATAAAAACAATACGTTTTCTCGTATAACATTATATACATATATACTGTTCAGTACAAATTGAAATTTCAAAATCGATTTGATTATTTAAATTTACGTAATAAATTCACCTAAGTCCCGTTATTATTGATAAATTTATTTTTTATTTATTATCATTTTCTTATTATATTTTAATAATTATTCACTCTAAACGTCAGCATCAGATGTTGAAGACGGACAAGGTCTTGATAATGATATCCTTCGTCTCCTCTAGCTGGGAGAAGTTACCCCAGTAACTAAACAACATCTCAATATTTAAAGCCATAAGCATAATGCGGTGTAGTGTATATCATCCTAACTACCATTACATTGTAATTCAGATATATTTCTTACCACCAGGGTGAACGTTCTGCTTGTTATGTACATTTGTAGTAAAAACCAATTGTTTTAAATATTCTTATACAGACAATATTGCTGGTAGTAAAAATGTTTTTCGCTATATAAACTCTATTCTTCTATACTATGAATAACAATTACCAAGTACCAACTACTTTATTCAATAATATACGAACCTCCTTTGTATGGACTTTCTTGTTCCACCCATACTACGTTGGCCGTATCAAGTTACATTGTTATTGCATAGGCTTTAGAAGGTAACTTTTGTTTAAGCTATCATATACGGAGTCCCTGTGAATATATTAATATCAGATTGTACATTGTATTTTGTAGGCTAATACAGTTCGATACTAATATAATGAAAAATATGCAGACCTTTATACAACACAATGCGTTTTTAATCTCTAATACCTTATTTTAATATATTTGTATCTGTCTGAAAATCAATCAATATTTGCTACATTCGTCAGCAAAGGAATTGTTTTCATCGTGCTGCGGTTTAAAACTAGCTTTGTTAGACGGAGGACCCTGGTTCGTTTCTGACCCGACATGTTATTGCTTCTATAACAACGTTGCCCTTTTGCGACTGTTAAGATATAAAAGGCAGAGCACTCTGAATAAGCACACTTGACCACCTTCATCATTACCGTACTTAATATTTCGTTAGATTAAGATTGATCACAATCAATTCTTAGCTCAATGTCGTTAAAAAAGTCCATAAGCAGCCCTAGTCACTAACTAATATCCTCTTTACAAATTTGATAATTTTGACCTAACTGGACTTGATTAAATCCGAATCTAGATACATTAACTAACATGAAATTGCAATCACTACTGTGTTACAATATGCATTACCAGTTGTATCCGACTGTACTGCCTGTCTATGTTTATATTATTCACAAGATTGGTGCCATAGGAAATCTAAAGTATAATATTTCTTACGAAATTAAAAACTTGTTAATGTAATAAATAATATAAACATTTAAAATGTTATACTTTATGCGCGGAACCCTAATTCTCTTCTAAATAAATGCAGTCTTTCTTACGTTCCATATCTTCAAAAGGATGTTATTTTGGTAACTGACTTGTCTTTATACAAAATGTATCTCTCTGAGTTGTTTATACAGTGCTGAGGGTAGTGACTCCTTTCAAAATGTTTAAAAAATAGATTGTTTCAGTCACGATTTAAGTGACACAGCAAATACATACATATACATAAAGCTAAGTATACTGATGCGTACCTACATGCTCTTTTTTGGGCAGGTAATTAAAAATACTTTGTTATACGTTGAACAACATTAGGTTTTTAGGAATCTAATCTACTTTGTTATATCCTTGAATGTCTACAAATAAAGATACTCTGCTAACAACAACGAGTTGTTACAGTTGGACTCTTTTCCTACACTTAATGGGCAGTTGTAGCAAAAGTTTTAATTAAGGACGTCCATTGTACTGCTACAGGTATTTTCTCGTTCACAGTACTGCGTATGCTTAATGTACCGTATAGTTTGCCACTTGCTATTAGACGTCGTAGGAGAATGATAACTCTTTTGCTCGTTTCTTTGATTAGATTTATTATCTGGCTGTAGTATATGATTTGAAATGTCTTGTGTATGATTAAAATATTCGAATATGTAGATATTCCCTTATTTGTTATTATATTATATATCTTTATTGTCCTTTGTTTAAATAATTAAAAATGTAACAATTGAAGAAACGACGTATAGATATTTTTCGGTGTAATATATTTTAAAATATTACACTTGATTTTTATAACTTAAATCCGACCCCTGATCAATTTAAATGTACACAACTAAAAAAAAAATATATTTCTGTTATGGTGCTTCATATTAGAAATTATAAATTCAAAAGAAACACCTACGTACATAAATGTAAAGAATACTGAAAGCAACCACTTTATACTTCCTAAAGATATTTTTCTTTTAATATAAGAAAAAACTAACAGCTCCTTTATCCTAAATATATGTTATAATTAAACATTAAAACAAACTGATATGTAAAAATATATTTACATTTATGTACGTTATCTTTATAAAAAAGTCAGAAAGTGAAACAGTCAGGAGTCAGATATTTTCTGAGATGCCGGCAGCAAAAGTCTATTACGTGGGGAGAAGCGTTTAAATATTGATACAGCAATTTCCTTCTGGAGGTTCCATTGAATATTAAGGCAGGGTCATACCCTAATTAAAGGAGAAGTGTTTTCAGTTAAGGTCATATAGTACAGCCGATGAAAGATCAAATAGAGAGTACCTATCGCTTTACCACCGGAGATCATACCACCTATTTAAACCGGGTGGTATCTTGGTGCAGGACTGATTTATTTAGCATTATAGTATGTATTTTGGGTTCAATTCAGCGACATGGTCCTTTTTAACAAAAAAAAACACAAAAATTCGATCTTTCCTTAATATTATGCGTAGCCACAATAATCATGGTGAGTTACTAAGCCTTGTTTTGTAAAATATATTACATGAGACATATGTCCAATAGTGGACGTCCATCGGTTGAGTTGATGAAGATGATGCATGGTAATACACAAGAAAAGAAACATGGCATAGAATTAATAGTAATGGCCGCATTTTGTGCATCGAACAAGGTTTGACAATTAATTATAATAAAATATAGTAGAAAAAAAACAGCCTTCTCTCATTCAGTTTTCAATATGTTATCTGTGCGTTAATAATAATCATATAATCTGTACAGTATCCATTAGTAGATTACGTCGCAACTACAAACAGGAAGAGGATTTCATATCGATATATGAATTTAGATTATTTTTTATTTGACGAAGCAACGAGGATGATAAGGATGTTCATCTACTGGTAAGTGATACGTCTGCTTATAAAAACGTGGCCCTCATTGGATGATATATACTGCGTCTTGAGACATAACATAAGATATAATAGAATTTCACTACCTACGCTGCCACTGGTAACACAGTAATGTTCCCACACTACTACTTGATGAAATTAAAAAGCACTACATCGATACCTACCAAGAAAGTTTCCACCAACAGAGATCTACCACCATAAAATGTGTTCATATATTTAAGCTAACTGAATAACTAGTTATAAGTGCTAACCGTATGTATTTATTTTCTTTCATTCTGTGACGGAGAAAAGATTACGAAAAATACAACAGTATTAGAGATCGGTAGGAATACTTACGCTCTCAAAGCCGAAGCTAATGTGTATCTTGCTGTTATGAAACGCATTGTATACCGTGATCACCACGTTAAACGGACAAAGCGGATGAAGGGCTATTCAGTATTAGCAATATACCATTCGCTTCTTTTACTATTTTTTAACTCACAAACGTTTCAATAATAACGTGGATTGCAACAATTAATGTAAGTAGTGTGACAAGCAATAAGAGTCGTATAAAGCCAACCAGCTCTTAAATGGAGCAGTTATTATCTATTTATTAATTTATCTTTGTGTCAACTCTTCTCGTCGTACATGACTTTCAATTTCTTCACCTTCACCTATTATCTTTCATATTTCTCCTCTCAATATTTATTTAAGGACCTTAAACGAAGTGTATACGATATATAATAAAGACAATGGTGTAACATTGTTACAGTTTACATTGTGACAATTTCTACAATTATAGGAAACTACTTAATATAGTTTTAACTTTTAATTATATGTACTAATTAATATAATTTTGATTTTGAGGATTTACTAATATTAAATAATACTTATGCAAAACAATTTCTGAATGTAGGCAAAAAAAAAAGGCAGGTAAGAATATAACAAAATGGTGAATATGATTAATATTATAATTCTAATAATTAACCATAATTTATTAAGTGCATATAGCAACTACTGAACTTGTTTTTCATACTATGAAATATCAAGAAATAATACCCTATATTAATGTATTTATTTCCATAATTTTTAGCTCGTGATTTCCGGAATCTTAGCATTAACTTCATCCGGAAAGAAAATCGGACAGTTGCAATCAGTTTGATTCTATTATTTAATAGAATCAAACTGATAGCAACTGCCCGAAATAATACTTTTATTGAAAAAAAATTAAAGACCTGTTTTATTACACATTAACTAAAACCTCTACATTTAACATATAGTAAAAAATCTTTCTCCATATTGAATAATCTTTACATTATTTGCAGAAAGAAAAAGATTTTAAAATAATTCTTGACTTTAGAATGAGTAATTTAATACAAATTTACAAATATCAGGTTTAAACTTGTTAGTTCTGTTATATGTATTTCAAAGGTTTGAGTTAAAACTACATAAACTGTAAGATTTTCTCCTAATTTTGTTTATTTAAAGTTTAAAACAAATCTACCTGGAAGACAAATGTATAATCTCATACGTCATTGTGTTATAAAAACTTTGTAAAGGGTTCCAAAAAAAAAACAGGTAAAAACCAAACTACGGCATACATATAAAATGTGATGCAAGTTTTTAAATGTACGTTAGGTGAATTTAATTTCAATGAAATTCAACCACGTAAAAACTATAAACATCATAACGATGGCTGTATAAGTGATTTTAAAAGATAAACTAAGAGTCGAATATCAATAAGGCTTTATTGGGAAATACCAGGAATCAATGTCTGCAAAACTTTATTTATTTCCTTCCTTACTTGATTTAAATGTTTGATTCGTATTTTAAAAATTAAACTTCAGTGATTTAACAATGACTAAACTGTGGTTCATGAGGCATCGCAATTTGTAAAGGCAAAACATATAAAGTTACGGATAAAGTGAAAATAATCAAGAACAATGTAAAAATGACACAAAGTAGTGCTTCCTATAAAGCAAGATCTACCTTATGTATAAAACTGACACGCAAACGTTAAAACAAGAAGTGATTACTCCATCCTGCGACATCTACTCGTGTCTAAGTCACATGATTTGCCAAGTTTGAAACTGTAAGCGACAGTTATTATATTAATATGAAATTCAAACGTGAATTCAAACACAAAATGTCATATTATTACAATGAATTGTGTTTTATGAATATATATGAATTATTTACATACAGATATTGTCATCACTGCACACCTGTTTGATGAGGTACTAAATTAGAGACTAACCCAGGGTCAACATTCACTTAAAAATAATTAAAAAAAAATCGATTTCGTAAGTCATTGAGTCATCTCATAAAATAGATGCCGTAAACTTTTACGATTACTACGCAATCCCGGAAGTATTGATCCTTTTCCAGTCAAGTAGGCTTATTTGTATGATATAGCATTATTAGTTTGGAAGCTTTTTATACACATAATAAACTCTAATATAAGATATTCTTTCTGTTAACTTTAAGCAGAGATGAAAATAAGCACACAAAAAAGGTATCAAAAACCATTTGTATACTTTTTTTTAATACTACTTTTAGTTTCATTTCGTTATAATTTTATAGAACGTTGAGTATAATAAAACAAGTTTATGCAATTATGTCGTCCAACCTTTTAAATCGATCAGTTTTTAGCATTCTCTCTTTAAGTAACCAATAATTACAATTGTAACAATGTTATATGAAACGAATATTTCTAAAGCGTTACATTCACAAAAGAATTTGTGGCATGCGATACTTTATAGCCGTTTCAATTTGTCGCCACAATGGTGTGGTGAATTACAGATTTCTAGTTGTTATAGTGGAATTTTATGTTGAATTAAAATTCCTTTATTCTTAGCTCATTTTACATGTAAGAGAATTATAGAAATATTTTTATCAAAACACATTAAATCATATAGCATTGACAGCACAGAAAAAGGCTTTAAATTAATCTTCACATATATTACATAACTTTAAAAAATATATATTACATTTAGTTACATTACAAATATTTAGAGTAAGTAAAAAGTCGTTTAAAATGTAAACAGTTTAATGTGTAAAAAAATTATTTGTATTAAACTTCATTGAGGTCTTGTCTTAATGCTATAATACAATTGCTTTTGCCTTATTTTTTTTTCTGGTCATAAGATGGATGACCTAAAATATCTACATGGTATATATAAATCACCATATTATACTAAACTAAGTAACAAAGTAAATGTCGTATATTTTTATGTCAACAGTTTAACAATTTTGTCCTGTACTAAGTTTGAAGTCACGATTTTTATGTTAAGGTGCTTATTGTACTTAATTTTAACTACAAAGACGTACAAAATGTTCTCCCAATCATTATGGTTACACGCAATAATTTCAAAATGTAAAACTCATGATGTACCAAAGTAAACTTCTTACTGTCAACTGTTTGTTTTGTACTATAATGTTATGATAATATAACAATAACTATATACAACAAGCAAACACAAAAATCAATGATAAATTGCACAAATGTTCTTTCATTCGTTTAAAAGTTTAAAATAAAACACAAGTTATTTGATTTAGTCACAGTCATCATGTGCTGGCTATTATAACTATTATGTATTTAACTTACATTTGCCCATGTTTTGTCCTACATTAGTCTGCAGTATGAGCCAAGATTATTCACTGTGCCTTTTGTATGTACAGTTTTATTTCTGCCGTGTAAACAACTTGGTAGCCTTGAACATTGAAACAATGGCACACTGAGGTTAAGTGTAAAGCGGGCGGGACACGCTGAGGTGGTTTCGTCCCTCCTGAAGAGGGTACCTCGGCCTCTTCGATTGTTTTTCAAGTCCCCTTCAGCCTTTGCCAACGCTGCCATCTAAATTTTCCACTTCAATACCCGATTCAATAATATTACAAATATTTATTAATTATTACATCTATTATTATAAAGCGTACAAATTTTAAATAATTTGGGACTCCTATTCTCATAATATCAACAATTTACCGCCGTTATAATAAAATAGTAGAAATCTAGATTTTGTGAACAGTCTGTACATTTAATAATTGCTGTGACTAGGTTATAGACAATAACTATACAGTACCGCAACCTATCATTAAGAACGGTGAGACATACTGACGGTATGTCTCCGGATTTAAAGCAATTTTTCCCCAAGATAAATCTGCGGCGGAAATTCCTTATACTCAATAGTTATCTCTAAGAGCTTCCTGTAATAGAGATTGATGTGTTTTCTAAATGATCAGTATCCTCACGATATGATCATGTAACACGAAGTTGATTATCTCTATATCACCTTAATGTCTGTTTGTTACTATATTGGTTATAACTGAAAAAAAACCAACTGTACAGTTTTACCTTGTTAAACTTACACATGAACAATTACCTGTGTGAATATGCTAAGACAACGATGCAGTTTTAGTTTTAGTCTTTATTGAACATTCGTAAACTCAGTCTTTATCTGAACAGTGTATTTTAATTATATACATCTAAAATAAAATAAAAAAATAACGTAAACTTAATATAATAATAAAATGCAAGTTACTTTATTCTTTAAGAAGAATAGAGTAATGAATATATAGTTTTATTTTGTATATTATAATGATAATTTAATTTATTCTTTGCATAATATGAATTTAAATATATTTATGTAGTCATATAATGCATAGGGAGCACAAAAAATTAAGTAAACAAAAAAACTCTTTGTTGAAGACATTTCTCATAGGATATGGTTTAACGGTGTTTTAATTTATTTTTATCTCATAAGTTACATTAGTTTAATTACAATTGCAGATATAGACATAGGAAACAAATAAAAAATTAAACCTGGGTGCCTGACATTATAAAAATAGAGGTAAACTGTCAGTATCTATATTTATTTTATTTCATTTTTGTTATGATATTCCCTGATTGATCGTTAGTGAGAGATGAGAGAAAGAGAGGCATATTTATTGCCCTGTTTATAATAGCGACTTTGATATACGATTCAACAATTGTTATTTAATAAATACTTACAAAGTTTTGCCTATTATTTCCATCACATCTAAATAATACAATTATTTTTTCTTTTTCCCTTAGCTTATTTAATCTTTAAAACAAAAAAAGCAATTTTATTGTCTTATATAAGCAGCGACTTTTCTACTGTGTTAATCATCTTTTTATGAAAATAAACCAATTATTAGTTACTGGTATTTGCAGATAATAATATTTTTATAAAGCTTGGGTATTAACCCTCTGCCTTATAACACGCAGGACTATAATTTCATTCCGTGGACAACTTGCCTGACTAACTACTACCTTTACTGTTGTACATATGTACCTATAACTGTATTACTGTACTCTAAATGTACGTTACATCATCTTTGATTAAATTGTAATTTTTTTGACGAAAAGAGACAAGCGGAACCTTACCCGATCGAAATTAATACATCTGCCCATGTAGCTTTGTTTAGTATCATATATTGTACTCGTCACTTTGAGAGACGAGCAAAATTTGAGTTAACCCTATAACTGTATTAGCTACAACTGTCTTCAAACTAGAACATAGTAATGCACACTGCTGTATGACGGTGATACTTATATAAACAGTCTTCAGCAATAGACCTTGAAAAATCTAGCAATTTGCGTAATCCTGTATAATCATGAATAATACCTCCGAATGAATTATAATATGAACGTTTAGCGCCGCATACAATCTCGTATGGTTTGCTTACATTTCCGCAGTCATAATATTGTTGCTAACCGTTGTATTATCCGCTGCGGAACCGGGCTTTGTTCCATTATGTAAACGGATCTAAAGCGACAGTACGAGGCACTAAATTATCATACAGCTAAACCGAATAGGAGTTTAACCGTCATTAGCCCGGGGGTCACTTTATGACACGAACAACGCGTTGTTCCGTTCATTACGACAATAAAACCTATGCCGTGCAAATTTCGACCACTCCCTGAGACAAGTAGGTACGTCAGGATACGAACATCCCGTTTCCTTTTTTTCTGCTTCATTACCACGATTGTCGTTCCCGTATGATGAATCCGAAATGTGTATTTTTGCTTCAAACCGCAGATAAAACCTTTTTTTGTCAAACTCGTGAGATTTTAGGCGCTTAAGTAATTTTTATCGCGCTACATTTTATTTTCAGTGTGGTTAAGGAGTGGTATGTAAAATTAGTTCTAACTTAAAATCTACAATTAATAATGTCATTACTAACCCAAGCAAAAAAAAACATTCTACTAGGCAGGCTTTTGAATAAAAACTATCCAGCTATTGCTAGAATATCAGAAATTAAACTATTTCATTTTGAAAGCAATATCACTATCCACGGAGATTTCACAATCCGTTATACGACATTGACAGTTTAAAAAAAAAATGCTAATAGATGATTGCGTAAGTTATAAATGCTAAGTTTATAATGGTACAATCGTATTTGTACTCCGGCCTACCCAGTTACGTGACGTATCGCTTTCCGGTACTGTCTTTGTACATAAAAGTAGACATTTAATATAATACTACACGTTACATTCGTTTTCGAAACCCACAGAAATTTCTTAAAATATATCAACACTTTTCAAGTCATCAGACTATTTTATAATCCACCCTTTCCCAACTGCGACAAAACTATATCTTTGAAGTCAGATACCGTGTTAGTAAGTATAACCACAGCTTCTATTTTCGCCGTCTAAAAGAAGTGTGCAAACATTACCGTGTTCCGGTTTAAAGGGAGTTATAGTAATCAAAATAACAAAGCTAATTAGATTACACATCACGCGTATCAAAGTAACGAGCACAATACGACGTAGTGTAAATCATCCTAACTAACACAATAATGATATGGCGGGAATTTTCGATACGAATCTACCTTTTCTCGTCCTCGGTGGTCTTCTTCAGTGCGCCGGGAGGGGCTCCCTCTGTACACTAGTTAAACACAACCCAAGGTAGAGAAAAGCCCTGTTTAGTACTCCCACGTTTAGCTACTGCAAATACAAAACCACCTTACGTTTTCCATCCTCCTTAGAGTCTGAGAG
>DWHS01000140.1:0-10892 GCA_018247935.1 Trogonoptera brookiana
CACAAACCCAAACGCTTAATAAAGGAGATTTGTTTTTGCGCGGGCCCTGTTTCTTTTCTGTTATTAACTATATTTTTTAAATAAAAGTAACCCCAAAAGTTAGGCCTTAAATCTACAGTCTTTTAATGAAATTCCCGTCCAATGACACTTTTTCGAAGATAAATGTAATAGTAAGACATACTGACAAAATTTTAGTGTATAAATTTCTGCCATTACTAATTATTAATGATATATAAGAACGAATACTCAAAGTTTCCCGATGTTCAAAACTAGTACTACTTTCCAATAACAGTCTAAAACTTTCTTTGTATAATTTCTGAAATAATTGTCTTTTTCGAAAGCAGTATATCGTAGACGGGGTACAATCACTTCCTCGTCGATAAAGCTACATTTATCGCTACAATCAAATAACGCCTAGAGGTGAAACGGACGTAAGTCTTCTTATTTATTAGATCGTACCGCCTGCTTTGCCTACAGCCAAACGCCTGTGAACATTAACGCCGCAGTAAAGTGACAATGTACTACCGTTGTGTTATTAAAGAAATTGTAGCATTCGACATAATGTTACCAAGTGCTATAAAGTGTTGTTCAACATTTATCAAGAGAATAAATTTAACAGGAAAACACTATATTTTTGCCGTTTGTATAATTTTAAATTTGCTCAACAATATTCAAAGATATTTTAAAGAAGGAATATCGCTAAATGTTGCAATAGCGATCATATACAACTTTAGTTTTTTCGGATAATATTATCAATAATGAAATATATATTTTACACACTGTATTACGTTGTAATAAAATATTCTTTCATGTACTTCATTATCAGCTCGCGACAGTCCACAGCTGAGCATACACCTCTCCCAAGGAAAGTCACCTAGTCCGATCTAGCCTAAGATCGGGCTCCTTTTTTATACGATAGATTTAGTGAATCTGTCTTGTTTAGTACATTTTAAATACTTTATATCAACCGTCAAGAAATATCGTGTAAACACACTTGTGGTAGGCAATCATTATGCTACTAAACTGTGTCCAAACATTATAATTCCAGTTCAGGCGTTGTATATGGTGAATTTATTTCTACTATTAGATAATGAGAGTTAAAAGCAAGGTGACAGCACTATTTTTGCTGTAGAATTACTAAGTATTGAACTTATGGTGTAAGTTTGATCTTAAGAACATCCTTCTAGTCACCTCACTTCTTATTATAAAAACAACAAAAGATTTCCCACTTCTTCATTAACAATCTCATCATAGAATAAAGAATAAAAGAATATATGCCTTCAAGTGTACACAATTGCTGTTTTGTTTTCACCTTTAACTTTTTATAAACTTCTGCGAGATATCGCAAAAGCTTTAGAAGCTGCAGGCGCACAATATTTTTTATCACAGTAAATTTATAGTGGTTTTAATACACATTATCTACTGCTAATGTACTGTAAATTAATAACATTTTAAATGGAAAATCTTACATTGATTTATAATAAAAAAAAAAAACATAAAACACTAAATGACGAATGAATATGATTTTTTTTATAATGTAATGTTCTTTTAACGGAACTGTATGTTAAAAAATATTTAATTTCATTATGTCTTTCATATGTTCTTTCAATTTTCCAATATCTGAAAATAAGAGTCCTTTTTAATAATTTTTTATTTAAGAAATCAATATTTTGCTTTCCGTTTAATTTTAAAATTTGTAACACAATCATTAATCACAACTCTCCAATTATTCTTACCAAAAAATTATCATTAAAATTGAACCAGTGTGTAGTTACCCTTAATGATACTTTCTCAGGGACATTTATTCTAGAGAACTTAATAAAAAATACTCTAACAATTGAGTTCATCATCGATAGTTATTGGGTGAACACTGCGTGAAATAAAAGCATTATTGTTAAAAATTTATTTCAACTCTTACAGTCTAGATAGTAAATCTTATTTTAATTTATTGCACATTTATACAGCCACATTAATTTTTAATATGTAGCAAAATAAATAAAATGATTTTTATTAAAAAAAAACAATGTTTCCATTTCTTTGTGTGATATTAATCAAATCCCATAATTTTTAATTACGTATGTCTTCTTTTTAAAATTATTTTCAACAATAAAGTATAACTTAAAATATGATATTTACTGTAGATTATACAAAACATGTAAAATTCTACACGTAATTATAACATTGACTTGTATATACAGAGATAGGCCATCTTATACCTAAAATAACACATATTCTTTCATTTAGACTGAACTGAAGGTTTTCTACTGTCGCTTACTTTTTTGGATTGTGAGGAAATTGGAGATCCTCGTGGTTTGTTATCAGGTCGAACCATACGTTTTGGATAACTGTTGTGATAAGTTTTAGAATAGGAAGGTGGATTTTGTTTACTTAATTGTTGATTATATTGTTGTCCCACGCTGTACTCCTCGGAGTTGTAGTCTTGATTATGAAATCCGGCTTTAGTGTAATGCATGGGCATAGAGTTTACATACGTCACTTTCTCTTGGCCTGTTAAGACAGTTTGAGGCACCATAATTCGAAAACGCGATTGATATTTTGATGATGGCATAGGGGTCACATAGCTGACCATCTGTACAGTCGCAGTGTTAGTTTTTTTTGGTTGTTTGTAACTGAAAGGTAATACTGTTGCAATGGTATGATCTTTGCTTGGATAATTTTCGGGGAGGACGTAAGAATTACTATTTATTTCTTCTCCTGCTTTGGAATAATCGTAACTTTGTGTTGGGCTTACACCAGAATACGATTGCTGATCCTCTTCCGCATTTGGTGCTGGGGATGAATACGCGCTTATCGTCTCCGTATTTGTAAATTGATTTTTAGCCAAATACTCAGATAGTTGAGATGAAGTATATTCTGACAAAGGTTGACTAGAATAGTCTTGTGATAAAGTTTGTTGTGGACTAAAACTCGATTGACTTTCCTTCGAGTAGTCGTATTGAGATTCGATATTCGAACTTTCAGTTTGAGAAGAGGGCAAATGTGAATTACTATCGTAATGTACCGATATAATCTTTGTATCTTGATTTGACGAATATTGAGATTTACCAAGGTTAGCATTACCTACAATATCGAGGGTTGAAGGCTTTGCAGCAGGATATTCACTTTGTTGTTCATAAGAGGCTATTGATGACTGTTGTGGGCTTTGGTAAAGTGATTGATCATAAAAGACTTGCTCGTGAGCAGCGGATTGTGGCACTTGGTATTGGTAACGATGTTCGTATTTCTGTTGAACGGGTCGTCTATATTGAGATTGAATTTGTGAGCTTAAATACTTTTGCCTGTTAAAACTTGATGGATATTTAGCCATTACTGGTTTCACCGCTGAATATTGTATTCCTGAATAATCTGATTGAGTGTATGATGGCTGAACATGAGGGTTTGAATATTGTTGCGGTTCTGAATTATAGGATGCTGAAGAAGATGACACAGCAGAAGTCGCAATATGCGGCTTTTGGTAAGACATTACTTGAGAAGCAAAATTGTACCCGTTCTTCTTAAAATACTGATTAACTAAATCTCGAAGATTAACGTTGTTTAAATAATTCGAAAGAGGATAGTTATTAGGTAAGTTCGCATATAATTCCGCAGTTGGATTCTTTATGTAGGAACTGGGAACTCTTAAAACTAAAACCGGTACTACAGGACGGTTATGATCTAGACCACTGGTGCTTAAGTGATCCTGAGTTAAACCAATATTTTGATATTGTGGATTAGAAAGAAGCTTTTTAGGCTCAACGAAATAATTTGACATTAAACTTGGAAACTGTCCACTCAACCCTGATAACCCTTCACCGTTGTATGTCGAATATAATGTTGATGGATGCAATGTGGATGTTTCTTTTGTAAATTCCTGGGAATTTTCTGAGGATTTACTGCTATCATCATAATTTTCATCTTTTACTGTTACTAATTCAAACGCTTGCGATGGCTGAATTTCTACACTGGTTGTTTCAGAACTTTTTCCTGAGGACTGATGTGAATAACCACCGCTATGTTCATTCTGTTGCGATGGAATAATTGAGTCTTGTTGTGAGTATGGATATATCACAAATTTTCCTTTTTCTTGCTTAGGCTTTCCAAAATAAGTATATCTATACCCATCATTTGTTCGGTATCCATATCCGAGATTGGCATCGATAGTTCTCTTTTCTTGTGACTTTGAGTCGGTGTCGTTTATAATTTCAATGGCAATGACAGCGGGCAAAGGAGTTTTTTCCGTTGTATTTTTTGATTCAATTTCAGTAGCATTTTCTCTATTATCAAGTGGCACTTGAGATTTAACACCGAATTTTTCTTCTACTTCGCGTAAAAATGTTTTTTCGTCGTCAGTTAAAGTCGATTCTAATTTTTTGTCCTTTTCAGTATCATCTGCTCTGTATTTTTTTGGATCTGGTTCTGAAGATACTGTTGCTATCACAGCACACACCAAAATCTGAAATCGTATGAAGAGTCTTATTTAACAACTGAAAATACGCAAAACTTTTTTTACGCCTAATTATGAAATATTAATATAACTCATTAAATTATTACTTATTTTCCCATCTAAACGATTAGGTCAAAGTGTAATGTTTTTAGACCTTTGCTTAAAGTTAGTTTCTGTGTATATTGTAAATTATCGGCAGTAAAAAATATCACTTTATTTTATCTTAACTCTTAAACAAAATAAAGAAATTGAGGTTTAATTAAGAAAAAATATGGCATAGTTTATGTAGCACTTCGTTTTTATTTAAATCTTTAATAAAACCTCGCACTTTTTAAATTTGAATAATTATGTAGTCCGCAAATTATCATACTGTACAATCATTGCTTATATAACTATTATTTTTCCTTACTACAGCTAACTTCACGGAATGATTTGCTTATGCAGGTACGTCTCTAGCGACTTCGTTACACAAACTAACGTTGCTTATATCACTTGTTTTGAACATACAATAGCATTATTCACAACTTGCGAAACTCTCAGTAACTGTCTACTTAATAATTTTTCGAAAGTGAAAATATAATTTTTCTATTCCGTAACTTTCAACGACCTCTATGATGCCTACTGATAAAACTCTGCGCCACCTGATGAATATGTATGAACTTGTACCGTTTGAATTACGCAAAAATGTCTATAGTATATCGGCAGTTATGAATAGAAAAGTAAGGATAAATTTATGTTCGCGGAAGTTAAGCTAAGACTTATAAATAGCCAATAAATCATCTGGAATAGACAATTAACAAATTTCGATTACATTGATACTTTCGACTTCAACCCACGGTCAATCAATATTTATTACAAGCACATTTAGACATTTAGATAATTATGATGTTAAACGTAATAGAAATAAATATTAATGAATGAAATATACTTTAGCAATCTTATTTGAACTTACTTCATAAATAATTTACAAACTTGACGCCTAGACACAAGAGCAATATTTATCACTAGATGGAATCGCAATAATCACACCAGTGCGGCAACTTTGCTATATATTCTAGGACTATTATCGTTAAGTAGAGTTATTTCGATAAGTTAAAGTTGAGGTTATTTTACAACTATCAAATAATTAATTGATGTATTTACTAGAAATTACCGTTTAGTTCGACAAATAATGACTTCAACAAAATTAATAGTGATAGTAACTATAGTTGACATAGTATTAACAAGCAAAGTACTTTAATATACTTGAAAGCATACATACACAATAAACAAGACTTATCGTAAAATAGATTTAAGACATTATATTTAAAGTTATAACTTTAAAACTTTTTTATAGATAAAACTAAAATAAAAAAATACATGTGTAATTTATTATTTAATAAACAGTCTCTAACTAGAGATGTTGTTATCTTTGCTATTCAGACTGCTCATTTATTTATCAAAGATAGATTTTATTTAGCATTAAATGAATTTTGTAACGAAGTGTTTTAAGTTAACAATTCTCGATAAATATGTGAAGAGTAACCGAGTTGTTGAAAATTACGTACACGACGGAGTAATGTGAGATGAAAGTGAGCATTAGCGGATTAAATCGACGCAAAACGAAAGAGAAAGTACATCGGACTTGCCTCCAAATGGGAGTTGCGGTATCGCGTCAATGTTTCCTGTTCCTACAACATATCCCATAATAGTCGACTCGGGATGACTATGGCAATACTATCCTGTACCTATTATATATGTTTATTTTTTGTATCGAAAACTTACGACACGAACAGAATTATCACTTCATCGTCGTCCCACAAAAGTAGCTCTATGAAATATCTTTGATAATGATATTGAAATGAAAAAAATATCTTTATCAGTTCAACTAATGCTCACCAGCGTATATAAATGTTTAAAATGCAAAATGAAGTTAAATTAATATTCGTATTTAATTTATCAATTTATAAACTTTCGTTTTTATACCAAATTCTGCGTTTATCACTATTTTACTGTGTGAGCTTTGAGAGTTACAATAGTTATTATGGTTTACAATACTTAAAATGATACATTAATTTAGTTTATTTTCATCGTAAAATCGTTCACAAATTAAAAGTGACCTTTGAAAAAAAAAATTGATGACCGAAGATGAATACTTTACTTAATATAATATTTCCTAGGAACGGTGGCAGTTAAATTATATGTTTATATTATAAATAATATTTTTATAATTAAAGATAAAATATCAAACTAGATAAAGATTTCCTCATTATTTCACATTCGATTGTCAATTTCGTACGATACTATCACATTAGGATTATGTTACATCATACGGTATTGCATTTGCCTATTATTACCGACAACTAGTGTTTAGTTGCGTATACTGTCAATAATACAGTTACAAAAACTTTATACTAACACATTAGTATATTCTTTGTTTTAATATCAAGGAAGATATTTCAATTTACCAAAAATAAAGTCTTTTGATCCCCTTGCTGTAATTTTAATATATGTGAAAAGAAATTAAATATGCAAAATGTAAACTTTTACTATCACATTCTACCATTTTCTAAAGTATTAACCGTGTTTTATTATTATTGTATTTAATTATGCAAAAATAATTTCTTCCGGTTTATATAATAGTATATATTATTGCATAATGAATTAGGAACTCAAATTATATTAAGAACATAACTAATGTATTATTTTAAACTGATATGTATCTGCAAACAGAAATTTGTAATAACATTTATACAATATAAGAGCTTCACTCTAGCGCCAACAGAGGAATTTATTCCCAAATACATTTCTACGTTGTGTTGTGGAAGTATTTTTTTATTGTAATAAGCTTTTCAAATTATAAATTTGTTCAACTTAACTTCAGATATTATTCAAACTCATCTTAGTAGATCCTTTTCATCCCGTCTCCTATGTGTAATCGTCATATTCATTATCTAATTATATGAATACTGTAAGCTACATGAAATTAATATTTGCTAACTTCTTTCTGTACATTACATGCATACATTATAGTGTTTTTGTGGTTTTTCATAAAACTATAAATTCTCTTCAGTAGACATAAAGTTTCAAAGCTTAAGTCTTTTTACTATTTATCAGCCGTAGTAAATTGCATAGTATTCCGCAACGAGTTTACTTAATTTTTATTATAATTAGATGAGAAGTAATATTCACATTGTTATTTAAATTTACGTGAAGTCTCTTACTGCTTTATGAGAAATAATCCTATTAAAGTTTACAAAACCTTACAATGAATGGTCAAATATCACAGACCAGAAACATTAGCGATTTGCTCAATTCATTCAATTCTCTACTATAAAATATTTTCATAACTTTATACAGCAATTTTTTAACATCAACGATATGTATTTTGCGTGTCCTTCATTACAAGCTTTTGTTATAATTAATCCATATAAGTTTTTTAAATATGTTTTGTGTTTCAAATGAAGAATCCTAATATTAAACAGATTCTGTCATCGAGTATTGTAGGGGATACAACTGTAAAGGAATCTAGTTACTGAACACTTATGGCCAATTGTTATGGAGCAAAAGAAATTTGTAATACTTTATGCAACAAATTGTTTGCTTATTTTAAAATGTTAACTTTACTATTATTTATATATAAATAGAGAAACAAACAGGGATCCAAAGGAGGCAATGATATGAAGAATTACACTTAGTCTCCGAAAAGAGATAGCTTCCAGTAAATCATGCATTTAGATATTTTTTTTAATAAATATCATTCCCCTTTAGTAAATAGCGATATAATAATTTAGCTAATCATTTATTCTAATCATGAAGTATAAAAAAATCTACTTTCATCTACGAAAGATCGCTTTTTGCCGATGAGTGTCGAAGAATGAAAATAAAATCTAGGTTCTAATCAAAACTAAGTTTGTTTTATATGTTCAGTGTAAGAATACTCTCTAGGTCAGACATTATTATACTCTAAAATCTAGGACATTGAAAAATTAGGTCCAGCACTTTACTATTAACGGTTCTACCGTTATTACTTTTTCTGAATAAATAAAATTGTATTTCATTTGAACCAAATAGTTTGTGTAGGTTTTTGGACAAATAATTTACTGTAAAATATGTTTATTGTGATAAAAATTAATACTAAACATGTCTTTAAAAGAAAACTTGTTATTAATTATGAACATAGTTAATGTATATAAAAATAAACATCGCATGTATTATTATTTGTTTAACGTACCATTTTAATTTATTATGTATTATTTCATACAATAATTGATTTTTAATACTCCTTTTATTAGATATTCTATACAACATATAGATATGTGATTTTTTTTCTAGCGCAAATACTGATCTTAATATTAGTGTACAGTAAATGTTTCTATAAATTAATATTTTATTAGAAATTTAAGTGTTATTTTAAATAAATATTGTAAACTTGCTCAATGTGATCCCAAAGCTGTTACACAATTGCTAGACTGATATTGATCCAAAAGCAATAAGAATCGAACCCAGAAGTCTTTTTGAAAAGAGGAACATAAGATTTCGAGCGTCATGGGCATATTCTTACAAGTATATTTAATGTAAATGAAAGATTAATCTAAGAATCGATAAAAGGCCTTAACAAAAAGCATAAGTAAGTTTTTTGTAAAACTTGTTTAGGTTTTTCGAAAAATATATGATTTAGGTATATCAATTAAATTGCAAAATCAATCATAATTTTAACAGTTATCTTACGTTTAATATTTATTTTGCATAAAATTATTTAACTTAGTACTTTAAATAAATTTTCTAAAAATAAAAATGGGTAACAAGAAAATATTAAACAAGTGTAGTACGGTTAAGTTTTGCCAAAACAATTATAATATCAAAACCTGTTACTACGGGTGAACGTAATTAAACAAGTTGTGAAATCAGACAAACAAATTGATTTCTCCCGTAGAATGTATACTTAATAAATCAATGATAAATATTTACCAGCGCAAACCACCGCATCCCGTCTCTCTCGCTCGTCACCGCGGCTCAAAAGTTAGGGCTCTGTCAAAAGAAAACAAACCTCTTTAAGATTATCATCACATCACTACACGGCACATCACTTAGATCATCAGTCCCGGCGTTTCCACATCACTATGTACCTGTTATATTTTGACGTACCGCCGGGTATGTGTAGAGCAATGGGTCCGCGAAGCACTATGTTAGCTTCTTTTATACCTCGGAAACGTTCTCGCAAGATGCGCTGCGAGGCTCCGCTAGACCGAAAGCGTTCACCCAGTCCAAGCACACACATACGCCGAACTTGACTGCGCGCTTTCACTACCTTACACTTAATATATCAAATCAGTTTGTACTACGCGTATTTACTTGTATATCACGATATTTTGGCCGCTTAATAGCAGCTATGGTTACAGGAGTACTGATAAATGTTCTGACGTCACAGTTTTTACGAATTACAGCATATTTAATGTTACGTTTATAGTGTAATTTAATATATGTTTGGTAACTAATTTAATTTTATTTATAATCGAATCGCTGTAATGTAAATACACACAAGTATTAAAAAATATGGAATATATTTAATTTATCTTAAATATACTATCATTGGTGATAGATTTTTCTTTTTAATTGAAACCTGCTTTGATACGGTTAAGAAATCAATACAGAAAGATATTCCGTGGGTACTGTTTAGTATTAACATGCTAAAAAATATATAAATAAGCAGTGCAATTTTGTATCCAAAACTACCAAGTGTTCATAACATTCAAGTGTTGATACCACTTATTAATTTAATGACAATACATACATAACAATGTATATTTTTATAGCGTTGTTTTCTTTTTTATATTTAACGTAAAAGAAGTTATGGAAAACGTGAACTTAAAAAATATATATTCTTTATAAATCTATCACTAAAAGTCAAACGTGTAATAGACGAATAGAAATATAAGGTTGCACATGTATTCAGCGAATTGTTCATATTTTGTGGACAGTCGCGCTTTCAATTTATTTACATAAAAGTAAATTCATGCCAACTATTTGTTCACTGCGATTTTGCCATACGGCAATATGTATGATGAGATCAGGTTAACCAATCTTCAATAACAGTATGCATGAACCTTATAATGTTAAAAGTTTGTTATATGTTATATTTAATCTTTTAAAGTGTTACCATAAAGTTAATATTTAAAATAAATTAACAAAAAAATGCTTCAATTTATTGAGAAAAAAAACTGTAAAACATTCATTAAACTACAATGTAGACTAACAAAATAAATTGCAACTAAGAATATGTACTGTAAGATAAATGTATTATAGTTTGTAGTATTTAAATTGGTAGTTATATTGAGCTGTTACAAAGTATTTATATTATAATTTAAAATGTGTAGCGTCAAGGCAAACCGATATGATTAGCTGACGTAATATTATTATATGTATATATCTAAATATATATATAAAAATATTGCTATATATATTACAT
>DWHS01000141.1:0-10873 GCA_018247935.1 Trogonoptera brookiana
CAATACGGTGCTGTGTATATCATCCTAACTAGTACCACGTTGTTATAGACAGGCGCATTACTTAACATCCGATGAACATCACAATCATAGCATCATCAAATAAAAAAGGTTCAAAGGTATTATCAAGATATAGTCCACATATACACAAATTACTGGTAACAAGCAGAGAAAGACAATTTTTAAATTGTGTTTTTGGTCTCTTCCATAACATATCAACATTCTTATATAAATTAATTTGTTTTTACAAACAGACACTTCAACTTTTGTTTATATATATACATAGTGTACGGATGAATTATTTATACGTGAAGCAGTGTAAATTTTTATCTTATTACACGATCTTTAATAACGTGTAAAGGTATTGTATAAATATTACGTAATTTCCAAAATATGAAGCGTCGATGTGACGCAAAACGTTACAGCACAGCGGCCGCCATTTTGTTTTATGAGTGACCCTTTTTAAAATGTTGCAATATTCGGAAATAACTGTGCCGAAGAAACCGAACGAGTAGTGTATAAAGATATTTTATTACGAACGACATTCTTGCTAAGTTACACCTGTCCACATCGATGAGCCGTTGGTTAGGATGTTTATACAACATCTCAACGCCCCGGCTGCATTAAAACATCTCGTTAACGCGAAAGTATTCACTCGCTACTACACCTTTCAAATCGACCGGGCTATTACATATATTACAGAATTTTATAATAACTTTTAACTATTTCCCATTACGTATATCTTAACGGAATCATATAAAGTATTTTTTTTACATCACTACCACAAGCATCACGCTTTTTATTATTGGAAACATTAGAAAGACAAATAATTGGAATTGCTTCCTTAAATATCTTGACAGTGATATAATCTTTGATTAACACGACAAAATAATTATTTGATTCCTTGTATACTTTATTGCTGCAAAATCATAAAGTATATATCAATATAAGTCGCAAAATAATAGAATATTATAATATATAGATATTTTAATTGTTTCATATCTGAAGAAGCGATTTGAAGAGCAGGATGTTCATCATATGATATGTCTAGCTATAACATATATTAAATCTCGCCACCCTATTAATTTTAGTAGCTACAATACTTTTTAAACCAGAATATAGTTTGTACACTACTATTTGGCGGCAGTAATAGAATACTGTGGAGTGAAGCATCATTCAAAGATCATCTATTTCGCACCGAAAGCATATAATACTTGGATAAAGTATGTTCATTAGCAGAGAAATGTATGCGATAAATAAACAAACAGAAAATACGTCCGGCGTAAATAATATTTTACTCATTTAACGATAAGGAAAGTATTACTGAACGCCTTAATACAATTATTTTCTCGCTCAACTACTCATTTGATTTCTAACAGCAATATTTGAGTGCTTCGCAAAATACTTAAAAATTATCCCTTTAATGTGATCACCGTTAGACAAGGATGAGCTAAGTAAAAAAAATACCTGTTAATAGTTTCGAAAGTATTTAAAATCGGGGTAGCAATAAATACTGTTTTATTTAATCAGTTCACTTGAATCTATTGTTCAAAGATTTTATTATGATAGGTCATTATTACCTTTCTTATTTATTGTTCATCCCCTTATAATTCTCATAACCTTCTTTAACTTATCATTGATAATTCTATACATCATACAGTTATCCTTTTATAATAATAATAGTTAATCTGATATTGTTATTTCATTTCTTTTACACTCTCATCTTATTGCTATCAATACTTACACTTTACACTAATTGTTACTATATCTGTTACAGTATATATTTCCAAATAAATATTGTTAATAAAACATCTTTTTAATTTAATTTTATTCACATTTTCAGATAATCATATCGTCATGGACAAGATAGAACTGAAATTAGTTCACTGAAGATAGTTGGGATTAAAGTTTGAGAGAGACAATCAATTGACGTTTGCTAAAGTGGGAGCGAGACGATGCCGGACACCCTGTCGCTGACTACGGGGGTCAGTCTAGGCCTTCTAGCTGGCATCGTGTCTGGAGTATGTTACCTAGTAGCCAACGGATTGAGCTGGCCCAGGTAAATTACAATTTTAGCAGCAAATGTTTATCCTAACTACAATACCTGACGTACTAAAATATTATCGTATACATGAAACAAGTTTTTAAGTTAATCTCAAACAGTGTCCTCTATCGGCAGTATTAGACAACATTGCATCTATTTAGCGATGTTGAAGTTAAGCTTTCTCACAACAGATGACGCATTGTAAATATCTTTAAATAATTTTGATTTATATAGAAATATTGGACATTAAGGAATCCATATATATGTAAGAAATTTGCACCTATATAGAGACTCATCACGATATCTGTGCAACCATAAGGCTTAGAGATTTGAAATTTGGTAGGAATATTCCTTTTGCCGAGTATAGGTCAGTTAAGAATGGATTTTATAAAAATCCTTCCCTAAAAGGAGTTGCGAGGTGTTAATAACTGGCGGGGCGGTTGCGGTTGCGGTTGCTCTTAAGTAATATTGCAGACAAATTTCAAGTCTTAATATCAAATCTAAATCTATATTCCAGTCAAAAGAGCAGGGGAACAGCTAATAGTTTATAATAGAAGAATCATATGTAATTTCCTGTAATCCTAATCACAACTATAAGAAGTATGTATTGTATTGTTTAAAATATGCAGCTCAAACAATCGCTAGTTATTATTTCAAATTGTTTCAAGATCCGTACAAAAGAAATGGATTAGTTTCGATTGAATGTTTTTCGTTGGTATTGCAAGTGAGAGTTACGGTTAAGTTGACGTGTTCGCGTATCAGCACTGTGGGTGATCAGCACATCCGCGTGGGACCACAACAATGCGGCCGGACCCCGACCGTGACGACCCCGCCGCTCGTCATTATTTCACCCAAAACTATTTCTAAACTGTACCGAACCAATTTTGTAATAACGCACTGCCTAATACTCATTTACCGTTCTAATAAATACTTTTAATCTCAATAAACTCCAAAACTAACTTCATAATCAATAAGGACTAACTGTTCCCCGTCCGCTTTGCTGGCCATAATATATTAGATTTATTTGTCTCAAATATTCTTTGAGAGTAACTACACCGGTTAATATTAACTTCCTATTCCTCGCAACTACCTTTAGGGATGGAATTTTATAAAATCAATTCTTAACTGACCTCTAAATGTCAGAAGCAATATCTCTATCAAATGTTTGAGTGTTTACGTCTAATAGTTTCGGAGATCTCGTGATGACTCAATGAATATCTCCTATATATATATAAATTAAGAGTTCAACGTCCGCTTTGCTGGCCGTATTAAAGAATCATCCCTTTGGGGGAGGGATTTTGTAAAGTCTTCTTACCTGAGCTATACTCGGTAAAATGAATATTCCAATCAAATATCAAGCGTCTAAGCCTTATGGTTCCAGATATACCATGAAAAGTCTCTATATAGGTGGAAATATCTTATATACATATAAATTACCTCCTCTGAACAACAACCTCCTTTAATTTCAGTATTAACTGTTGCACTCCGTTCTGCTTATATGTGACTTCACAAGGTTGATAATAGTTATAATAAAAGCTGCTTGTCTTTTTTCTGCAGCTATTCTCTTTTCCATATCGGAGTACTATGATATTAATTGCCAATTTATTTGAAATATTAGTTGTTTTGTCTTAAAGAGAAGGTTCTATGTGGTAACAAAGGTTAACGGACAAAAGATTTTCATTCTAAGCGGTAGGTCTCTGTTGTCGGAGACAATTTTAATAAATACAACCGCAGCCATTTCTTCCACCAAAGGGTAGTGTATAAATATCCCTGTGGTCCACTTGGAAAGGAATTGTAACTAGTGAAATTATTATAATAACGGGTTAACGTCTTATATCATGAAGCGACGGGTCAAAATGTGGCGCAGTGTATATCATCCTAACTAGCGCCAAGTTATTATGAGATCACTTGCAGTCAGCCGAACGTCTACCTCGTTCCGACGTTACGTCGGATAAAAGAATAAATGTGTAACGGAAATTTTGGTCCCGGTTCACTAAAAAACAATAAATAAAAAAATGGCGTCCGCTCGTTTTATTGTTTCCGTTTCAACGAGTTCATTCGGACGGGGGCTCACGTTCGAGGATTCGTTTCGATTTCGACGGCTCACGGTTATATCACGCCATATGATGATCGCTTCCTGAATTATCTGTAAATGTCCTTGGATAGTTAGAGAACCTATCCGGTGACAATCTAGGATCCCACTGACCCACAGGATTCCTATAAATCATTTATTCTTTAGCCTTGTCTTTACTCATTCACTATCGGTCAACAGAGCTGAACATGATAAGTATATTCAAAAAATTTTCTTACTTCCAATTCTCATTGGAGGATTCCATCCATCATCAGATTCTCACACAGATCAGACTCTTAAAAACCTAATTAATCTATCATTAAATGTATATAAACAAACTCTTCTATTAGTTCGTTAGCAGAACTATCAGGAGATTATTATATTACACTATAATAATCCTTCTTATTTCTTATAAGATGGATCGAAAAGACTTGGTGACTATCTCAAGGTGAGCTAGGAAGCCTCCGAAGGCTACCGGTGTGACCTTAGGTCGCATGAAAGGCTGGAACTGGAGCTCGAACCCGCGGGGAGCGCGGCCGCTGAACTACGGGGACGTAAGTCAGTCAGTCCCCATAGTGAGGCCGTCACAAACGTCCACAGACGCATAAAACAGTTTTGTGTAAATACATTCATATCTAAAATACAACCTTTGGTTTTACATGTGCCGTGAATAGTGCTGTGTTTAGTGTGGTGTATTAAAAAAAGGAGAATTCGCAACGAAGTATTTATTATCAAGGTACTCACTTTATTTTGCTCCATATTTCACACACCTGAAAGAGAGATTGTTTCCCATAATTTTTTTGGAAAATATTCACAATCATATAATATTTGAAACAAATTATATTAGAGATAAAGCTAATGCAGTTTATGTAAGGCATTTTAAAAATTAACATATTTTTTAAAAAGTCCTATATTCAGAAGTGGACTGTAGAGTGCTGGTGATAGTAAAGCCTGAAAATTTCTCGTCTGCTCACGTAATTCACAAAATCTAACACAAAACGAAAACTAAATTGCTGAAAATATATATATATATGATTATTTTAGCTCATGATAGTTTCATTTTTCAGCCCATTGGTATCCACTCAATGTAGTCCTCCCCATTAGATGTATTTATCGAGAAAGCTTATAGTAAAAGCTCCTACCCTATTTCTGGACTTCTTCCCTCTTTCTAGCCTTCAATGAAAGACCTAAATTACAGTGAGATTTGATCTAATCCAATTTTTAAACAGGACAAATAATAAAAACGTTGTCAAGAATGATTTAGCGCTACTACTAACTACATTTTTCTCCATTGATAAATTACGCCATTTTATTCATATTACTAATAGACAAAAATAATTAAATCATTTTTTGTTAATATTCATGTATTGAATAATACATATTTTTATATTTACTTACGTTATCTATTTTATATGTATAGATTGATTGATTTTTTAATCAAATGACATTTCGATCTTGATATTACTAAAAAGGTGATATCATATATTGATATGAAACATGTCTGTCTACTCTTCATTGTTTGGTCAAAAATTTTAATAAAATTGATTATATATACACCTCTGTAAAGTCCATATAAATATAATAGATACTATAGTGTCGAGTTTTCACCAACTAAAACCATTTTGATTAAACCTGATATAGAGGGAGATGGAAACTTTATAAAATATTATTAATGTATGATACAAATAATAGGAAATCTAGCAATAAAACTATTTGTTAAAAAAAAAACAATTGTTAGACAGCACCAACTGCCGCCATTATGAGCGAGTATGTCTCTTTCTTTCTCTTTCTTCCCTCACCTCTTGCCAATGACTAATCAGAGAAAACAACAACAAAAAAATAATAATAACCCCAGTTTGGATTCCGAAATTTTAACCGTTCATTAATATAATAACCGTCAACGAATTTGTAAAGTAATAGATCAACAACTAATATTTCGCAACTTAACCTCCATTACAAAACCAGTGCGACATTGTGAAAAACTGAAGCCTTCAGAGCGTTATTACAAATAATTTCATCGCGTCTATAACCAGACAATCCATCGAATAAATTAATTTTCATTGTCAAGGCACAGTTGTGATATGTCCATGGTTTAATTATCTATACGCTTTGTGTATTCGTTTCGTTTTATCTCAGAAACTAGTGACGACTATCAGCAACATTATCTCAAGTTACAAAGAGTAATATAGGATAAGTTTATTAAAAAAATTAACTCATAAATAATAACAAAGTCCCATTAAATTTTATAGACATATATAATCATCAGTAAATGCTCACATTAATCTTATATCACCCAAGCTTTTTCCTCTGGTTTCACAATAAAAACTTTACAGTAAAGCGTACATCAGAAATGTGATCCACGATTCATTCATTAAAATGTGTTTAAGGTCAAATTATATAGAGATGTGTTAATTTACGAACGGCGAATTGTGAAGGTAAAATAAATTTGTACGGCTTGCTTCCGATGCAAAGATAAAATATAAGCGTTCAATCTTAACATTGAATACTTTTTTCGACAGGAGAGATACAAGTTTGAAGTGGGTGTCCTGTAGATAACTGAAAAACTTGTGACGATAACTATCTTCTGTCAAGACAACGTACATAATTTGATGCAGTGTGTATCATCCTAACTAGCGTCGCATTATTATATACAGACCATTATACTAACAAGTAAACGTCCAGTTCGTCTCGTTTCGTCGAATAAAAACCTTAAAACTTCCCGTTACCAACCGATGTGTTACAATTACTTTGTCATGTAACAATGATGCTTGAATCTTCAGCTTCGAATGATTCGGTACACTTTTTCATTTAATTGTTGTTGATGTAAAAAAATTAAATACCGTTTATCGGACGTCACTGTGACAGATTGCCGCCGTTTGCAATAAGTTTATTTTTTCATAGATTGAGAAAGAAATGGCGAAAGAAACACTGTAACTGGTATACTTTTTTTTATTACACAAAAATAAATCTTTCGGCGTGATAAGGTTTCTCCGGGGTAGAAAACGCGTTTGTGGTGTATACAGTCTATAGGCTATGGTAACTCTTTACCATCAATGACATAAAAATGTTCCTTTATTATTATAAGATTAAAATGTAGTGAAGAAATAAAACAGATTTAGATCTGCCACCAAAAAAAAAATATTTCGAAAATTAATTTACATGAAGATAATATCATTAGGTAATTTTTCTGTTTAAACGTTTGTTAAGCAAGCAAAAGTTGCGTAAAATGATACGCAGCGACCAACGAATGGTGAGTATGCTGACGGCGTGCTGCGCATGCGCCGCCGCCATATTGTTGAAACCCATATTGCTCTAATGCGGTATTATAATAAACATTAATTTATTCATTAATACCTGAAAAAATATATAAAGGTATACTGATAACTAAATGAAAAAAAGTTACCCTCAAACTCTAAAAGAAATCACAATATTAATGCATTTTTCTTCTTGGCATAGTTTTATGATAAATTAGAATATATTTAAACAAAATTTACATTATACACGACATCAGATCGTTAATAACCTTGAACTCTAAATATTACCTGTAATAAACGACAAACGGAAGTGGCCGTAGGAGTAAACGCACTTCCCTTTATAATAGAACGTAAAAGTGTGGAGAATGGCGCGGGGTCAATTGTTATTCACGACGTGACGCCGTTTCCTGCGCACGCGTCGCCACTTCCGGCGCAGATGTCGCATTGCGGATCATCGAGCCGTAGTTATGATTAACGTAATTGTTTCATAACTAGATTATTACATAATACCTGCACTGTAGACTCGGGTTACTAATATTAGAGCTAAGGTGACAGCCTGTCACAAAAACGCGTCTAAAAGCATCTAGGTGTTCGCATAGCTTAAAAATGTGGTCATTGACTCGTGGAAAGATAGCATCTACATTTACTAGTTTTATGTAAATATTTTTTTTTTATATCAAATAGCGATTCAACCTTCTATTCTATTCTATTTCTTCTATATCTTTTATACCGGTAAAAAAATAATAATAATTGGTACATACCGAACATCAGCTTTTAAGATATAATGAGACGAATTAAATATAAGATTGTTTATTAAACTGCGTGGAGGTTAAATACAAAAAAGAAATACTCAAGCCCTTTTTGGTTAAAACCGTAGACCAATATTATTATGTGTATTATTAATATTATTACGTTGAATCCTGTAAATTAAATATTAGTAAAGAAAATAAAAGAAGTTATTGCTATAAACAATTGAGCAGGCGCTTAATTTGTTATAAAAACTCATATCACGTCTGTAAAATTGTTTAAATAGTACTAAACTAATTTACTAATTTAATACATACTACAGATCTTTTATTTCAAAACAGTATAAAAACAGAATTTTCGTGTTCTCAGTGACATTTTAAGTGCAGGTAAATTAATATTTAGATCGTAGCATAAAAAGTATTTTTAATTAAAAGATTATTTTAAATTTTTCATTAACAACAGTATAAACGGAACATTAACAACAGTACAACTAAGTATAAACGGAATCTAAAATAAAACCTATGTTTTAACAAGAAATTAATACGTACAATGTATATCATATACGTTTGCCTATTCCTTGACAACTTTGCTTCTAATTGAAAAGGATGTTTCTAGACTGAAAGTGACACTAGAAACTGTTATTAGAATGTAATAAAACATAAAATAAACGAGCCCCTGAAAAAACTATGAGCAAATGTTACAATTGTAAAGAACATTTGTTTCTTGATAAAAAAAGCTATAATTCTATTATTCCGTACTGTTATTTCTTTTTATTTGTTAGCTTGACGGAAGTTTTGCTCAGCCCCACTGCAGACAGCTTTGATATCGGGGAGGTGTGGCTGCTGTCGGCCGTCATGTTAAGCTTGATCTTCGCCTTCAAGTCCTCGTAGAGTTGATTGTCGTGATTGAGCTGGGGCAGCACTGATAGTCTTTGTTCATTTTCCTAAAACGTGAAAATTATGAACTATGTCGCGGAATTTAGACCTTCGAGTCCCGAGTCTAATAAAGCAAAAGTTATTAATAAGACTAAAATCGACAGTAAAAAGAACAAGTTTATGACGGAATTACAAACGTTATATTCTAGTTACTGTTAATTTTTGACCGACAAGTTGTTTCACTAGCAGTAGTATCAGAAGTGAAAACGATGATAAATACTTACCATCGGATAACCCTTCAATGTATCCAATCATTGTGGACAAAGGAGAACTTGAAAAATTTGAGGGAACTAAAATAACAAATAAATATTTATTTCAGACAAAAGTGTCTGTATTTGGTTAAAGGGTCTAGTAATAGTATAGTGCTTCTATACTATATTAGTAATGTTAGTTAAATGATAAAACAATTTAATTTTAAAAACATGTATACAAATCTATTTTCATTATTGTTTCCCTTAAATTACGTGTGCTCAATGTCAAGGCTAAAGAGCTTCTTCATCTCGTCACAGACGCGATCACTAGCTGGCCGCCCCTGTCCCGTCATCGTGAATTGGATAAAGATTTGACGCTGCATACCCTGGAGCAATACTCAGCATGGGGTTCTCAGGGCCAAGGTCTCGTCGCCGTTAAGGGATGACCTCTCATTTCTTGGCTTTATAAAAACCATGGTCAGTAGTTAAAGGCCGTGGGACGCTGGGTCGCGGGAGACCTGGGCGTCGGAGGAGGATGTTCCTCGTCCTCCAACCTCTATAACATATGCCATGGTGGCGGATTTGGGGTGATCCGCCCCCAAATATGAATGGAATCGAAGAGACGCGCGTGGTATTTCAAACCTAACACAGTTAAATAGGGTGGAGAGCTGCAGTTCCTCCCCGAGAAGCGACTTCATCAATGGCCTCTCCCTGTCGGTACCACGGTTGTATGTAAAAGCGTTGGTTCCGGCTAAAAGCTTTGAGTGAGAAACCGCTGAGTTTAAGACAGCAAGAGTTCGGCATAACTCTTCTGTTGCCCCCACAGCAGAAATGTAACCAACGCTGGACTTCACTATGAAAAAAAGCTGCCTGTCCCGCCAGGGTCCGCATTTGGAACTTGGGCCGCGGAATTAGTTCTTATACATTTGTACGGCTGCCCTTGACAAAACGGTTATTACATCAGAATACATCTTATCACGAATCATGTGATGTTACATTTTATTACAATCATGATCCTCTAAACCCTCTTAATTCCCGAGGAACATTAACGAGCCGTAACACAGAAGTCATAAGCTACAGTGCTTATGAATTTGCTCCGAATTTCGTTTTTTTTCTTTAAATATGCCCAATGAGTAGATTCATGATTAAAATATGATAATGACTAATAGAATTCGTGTCTAGGTTATAAAATTATCTAAATATTTATGTATAAGCTATAAATTAAATATATTTGCAAATTTAAACTTTTCCTTGTGTATATATAAACAATGTTTTAATGATTCTCTATTATTTGTCGTTACGTTTAGTAACTACGATGTGAAACGCGTTGGCGTAGAATATTGGGTACCGTAGTAAATAGGTTCATATACCCTAACTTCACTAATTATTTGGCTAAAGTGTTTAATCAGGGACTACTGTTACAACGCAAAATTTCAAATGTCGCGATGCGAAGACAGAAGGCATATAAACAAATAAAACAGCTTATAAAAAAACAATTCTTCCTGATAAAGCAAGTATGATTTTAAATTATTGAATTTAACTTCTAGTTCATCTTGTTTTGCCACAAAAAAGTCCTACAATTAAAAAGTTAAACTCACAAAAAAGATACACAATGAACAAATATGGGTTAACGT
>DWHS01000142.1:0-10871 GCA_018247935.1 Trogonoptera brookiana
GCACTATATTTCTTCTCAATTTATTTTAATAAAAATATAGCAAAATTTACTTCATATTTTACCAACAACACGTCGAAGGGACTTAAAATCCTTTTTAATTTCACACACATTACGATTTCCTACCGACATAATCGAGAGTAGAAAATTTCCGGCCGCGATTAAAATGTTGACCAATATTTTATAAACTTTCAGTCTATTCGTATAAACATTTAGATTTTTAACATTTTTCAAAATATTCAATGAATGTCTTGAATAAGATGTCAAGTCATATAAAAATTACCACAAATGTGAAACGACAGATGTACAAATGATTTTTTCTACCAGCACCGCGACATATGTTTTGAATAAATTTTTACGCATATATTTTTTTGTTCCGTATAAATGACAAAGAAATCCACACAGCCATACAAAACTGTAGAAGAAAGGACCAGTACTCTCAAAAATAAATAAAGATACCATTTTTTTGGTTACATTTCATAATATGCGAAATAAATAATAGAAATAAGATTTAAATATTTTTATGCGATCTTCAGGTTCTTACACAGGCTACAGGAACGTTTTACATCTATAAGTTTATGTGACTTAATACTAAAAGAAGTCGGATAAACTCGCTTCTGGACAAGTAGAGGCTTTAGTGGAGCCGGGCATAATTCTGAAGGGTCCGTCGCACGTTCGTGCCGGGGCGTGCCGGTGCGGACCGGTGCGGACGAGTGCAGTACCATGAGAGTCGGACTAGTGCGTACCGGTCGTGCGGGACGTGAGACTGATCGCAGGCACGCACTAGAGCACGGTGCAAGCGGGCCGAGACAATCTTCATTCTGACTCGTCGTCGTTATCATCATCAAAACCATTTAATTCCGCCGACTCTAAATATCCCTGCATAACCTGTAAGCAGAGGTAGACGTCCATGTATGTAATCTATTTAAAAAATACGGGTAACAACAAAGTTTTTAACAATTATTACTCAAAACCCATTATGTCAGGTAAAATCATTGGTCAGAAGCATCTATATTATATACAAAATTGTATAAGTAGTGGTAATACATACATCGCCAAAACAAATAGGTCAATTAACTAAAAAGATCTACAGCTCTTGGCGACGCGCACATATAATACGTCATGGTAAAAAATCTGGGAACAATAAACCGGTGGTACATTTTACACCATAGCTTTATTTTCTGTAAACAATAATTTTTATATCGAGGTAAGATATTTATGTAATGTAATACGCATAAACACACTCTTAGATAGGGGTGTGTTGCCGGTGACCATCTAGGTACGGAACACCGTAGTGCCTATCTCTGCCGTCAAACAACGGTGTGTAAACATTACTGTTGTCTCGGTTTTTACGTCGTTTCAGCTAGTAACATTACTGCAGTACCGAGCCTTAACAACCTATGCTCAAAGCGACAAGCTCAATGTTATGAATTATTTATCACTCTAATTATAAGCACATTGTAATAGGCGGACGTATCACTTATCATGAGATGACATCTTACTCGTTGCGTTGAATAAAATATATATCTAAGTTTAATAATTAATAATTAATAGTTCAAATAAGCCATGAGCTTTATTATTTTGCAAATGCGGGATGCATGATCAGCAACAGCTCTTCATAATAGAACTGAGTAATGTTTTCATCTGTTAAAACATCCTTTAGGCGGACTCAGAGGTAAACCGTTATATTTTCAGAAAAATATTAATAATATTATAGCAATAATTACCGCGTATTCAAGCAGCGCCAGGTGGCAAAAAACGTATTGCTCGGGCATCTGAATGGAGTGCGCCCGCTGCGCCCGCACGCGCTCCACAGTGCCGCGCACGTCCGCCACGCCCTCCGCCGCCAGCCGCGACGTGCACACGTCCAGTGTGATGAATGTGCCTACCACGCCATGATATAGTTTATAATAGAACTAAATAGCCATATATATGACATACGGCGTCAAACGGGAAGGGGCAATTGAAACATTTCTTTTAATAATATTTTATTCATTCATCCACAATTATAAACACTTAAATCCAATTTCTCACGATTTAAGTTAAAATGAAATCAAATATGAAGAGGCATGATCGCCCAGAATACTCTGGCAACAAATTTACAATATGAGAATGTAAATAACTTCGAAAAGACTCTATTACCAATCAAAATTCACAACACAGGATCCCGGATTCATACCACGGACTGTCGTGTGATGAGGTAAACGCACGCATACCCACTTAGCCATTGAATTATTCATTACTTGAGCATAAGAAAAATTATGTACTCATATAAACGCAATGTTTACTACTACTTCAAGATTGTAAATGTTGCAACAAATTAATACAACAATAGCCTATCTTTCAAGGGTACAGTTGAGGTTTGTGAATTATTATATGATTTACTAAGCGCCATTTTCTTTTTTCGCAATAAAAGTTAAAAATTAATACAAACAAATAAAATCATTACAGCGGTGGAAAGTGGATGGTTACGAAAGTCTGAGGACCGCATTTGGAGGAAAACATTGGGGAAGGTCTATATCTAGCAGTGGATTAGTTAAGGCAAATTATGTTCAAATCAACTCACCAGTTCTCCCGATGCCGGCTGAACAGTGAACAACTATAGGAGGTCCACGACTGTGTCCCGCCCACGCGTCTCCCAAGCTATAATTATACAAAATAAAACTAATTTATGTTTACAACTAAGTACGTTAAATCGAAAAAGGTAAATCATTATTAGATTATAGATTCCTGGTGTTTGTTGTTATTTTAGAAGACACATCAACAGAAGTTTGATATGAGAAAGGTGTTCAGTGTTAAACATATGTTTTTACTTATCCATTAAAAAGATAAGTTTACACGAAATATGTTTGGTAGTGCGTTCGCGCGTGTATCAGTATATGCATGTTTGTGGTTGCATACGTACTCTGCGAGCGCTGCGCGCTGGGCCCGTCTCACCAACTGCAAGAAGCGCAGCACGGGTTGAGCCCGGCCGCCGCCCGGCACGCCGTAGTCCGGCCAGCGCACGTACTGCCCGTGCCACACGCGACGAGACTGCTCCGTCTACAGTGCGACATAAATATGTTATCACGCTTAATCATCGCCTTTTTTACACGAGTATTTATATAATATATATAACCTTGAGACAAGTAGATTCATATCCAAAATATGCTAAATGACAATGATACCGTAGATGACCGTAGGCGAAGAGTGCTTGCTCAAAAATACTCTAGGTGTTATATATTGAGCGTGAGAATAGTGAAGGCAAATATACATACAATATAAGAATGGCATCTAGCCAGGCGTGATCGAACCAACCGAAACATGAACTATCAAAAATAAGAACGTGCTTATTATAACGCTTGCTCTTTGCTTCTACGTCATGGAGGCACTTAAATCGTACTCTAATGATATTATTTTAATTTTACGACCTTTTTTTATAACACCTGTCCTGTAGGAATTACACATTAACGATCAGTATAAGTATATCTTACCCGTAGGTCGGTAAGCAGCAGGTGCGAGATGGTGTAGTCGTCCTCCACCTCGACGGCCTCTGTATGCACGGCGAAGGGACCGTGAACAGCACGGGCACCGGCTGCGGCAGGCCAATACTGGCCGCACTTGACGCGTCCGCGTTCCACCGCACGCGTCGTCATTACCACCACCAAGCTGCCTTGCTCCCACACCATGCGCCAAAAATCGCTATACGTCTTTGGAAGGGGACCTGTAAGTCAAAGCAAATATATGTATCTTAATGTTCACACTAATATTATGAATGACTGTTCTTTATTGAATTAGGCCGCAGACTTCGGTTCCGCGAGCACATTAACAGACGAATTGTCTCAGTCAGTCAAACGTTTAACAATACAATACATCATCAGAAATATTTGGTCTTTATTACAATGATTCAAAGCAGTTTTACTTGGTAATTTTGTTTTGAAAGTGTACTAGCGCCTTTTGATTCTGAAATAAAGGATAACATTTAAACCTATAAGTAAGCGCTTTAGCCGATGAAAATCATTCCATAAATGCTGACTTTCCCTTAAAGTAGGATATCTTTTGAAGATCCTCTTTCCTCCTCCTACATTAAAAAAATACTAGACCATAGAATACATTTTTAAAATTGTGACTGTTTTACCATATTAAAATATTAGTTTAAAACTATATCGTTCTTCTAATAAATGCTTTATGGCTTAAAGTAAAGGTGTAAAGAAATTACTAAACAAATCCATTCTCTCACCTTGGGTACAAATGAAGGCATTCTTCTGCTTGTAACCGTCTACATAGTTTGCGTTTATATAGTCAGTGGTGGGATCTTCAGGGTCAGTCTGCGATAACAAGACGCGCGAATGGTCGTAGCATAGTACGTCCGTATAGCGATTCTTGGACACGTTACTCGGTAATCTGTAATTTTGTTAAAAGAATTATATCTAATGGTACAATGGGTAGAGAGATGGTCAGCACTTAATTTTTTCTGTTTCCTCCAGAGGGTATTCCTTTCCTGGTGGTAGTCTTTTCATCATTTCAAAAAAACATGCGACTATTCGTTTTCTTTAAATACTGTAACGTTAAAACTTCTTTTTTTTTCATCTTTTTAATTATTTTGAATTTGGAACACGTATATCCGTGCTTTATGAAACATATTACAAGAGACTTATGTCCAGCAGTGGACGTCCATCGGTTGATGATATTATTTTAAAAACTTCTTAATATTTTGCACCATTTCACATATTTTTTTGTGTTCATTATGAAATTACAATATGGACCAGGGTGTTAAAGAAAATAGGATTGCAGTGATCGCCTTGCACAAAGTGTGTGTGGAGCCGTCCAATATTCCAGACACTTCAAAAAGGTTGCTATCAGTCGCTTGTTCGTAAATCGTATTATCAACAGATACAACAACACCTCCACTGTCGAAGACAAATAAAGATACTTATATTATCACTTACTATCAGGAGAACGTTTTGTTGATCTCGTAGAACTAAGTGCATTTAAAAAAATTATACCAACTTGGCATGATGGAAGGTGCCGACAGGAGGGCGCGCACGTATCTCCTCATACTCAGTAACTAGACCGCGTCGGCCGACCGTGCGCAGCCGGGTCAGCAGCGCCACCGGTGTCTCCCCGGCACCTCCGCCCGCACACTCCTCATCCGAGAGCCCAGGCGACGCCTCACCAGACGACCACGCGCTGCGACCTTGCAACCGTACAAATAAACGTATAAATTTATGCTTTAAGCGCCAATTACATGTATCTCATTATACGTCTTTTTCAGAGGAACTTCTAGAAAACAGTGAAGATGGTAAAATTTATATTAATAACACACCAAGCTAAAGATTATCTTTTTTTAATAAAATAAAAAAAGTCTTAAACACTAAAACATAAATAGAAAAAAGGAGATAAAAAATATACATTGAAATATACAAAATTCAAATAAAGCCAAAGCTTTTAGAAGATGTAATCCAATGATATAATTACTTTCAGCTCGGGGCTACATGTCTATAAATAAATTTGTTACAACGCGGGTACGAATATAATACAGAAATGTCTCCATTTCTGTACGATTTTTCTAAATTCTGATTTGTATATTAATAAATTAGTATATTAGGTTCATTTTGAACTGTACCTGACATAAAAATAAAGTTAGTATAATACATTTCTTTCAAACATCAATGTATATAAATAAGCTGAGCTTTATCTATAGCTCTATAAACAAACAGTCATGATTCTATCGTATATAGTATGATAATGTTAAAATGTTTTTTGACGTTGTAAAAAAAATACCATATCCGCTCTGTCCGCTCCGCACGTTTAACGGTATCATAATTTTAAATAAATTTAATAAACATCGAACAAGATAGTTAAAAATAGAATAACAAACATTTACAAAAATATCAAACATTAATGTCATAAATGGCAGTTAATGTCATAAACCACAAAGATTTACTTAGTATTGAAATGATCATAGTGCAGAGATTTTTCTAGAAGTATTTAAATCGCGTTGGTCTCTTAAAAATAATCTTCTTTTTTGTTAACTTATTGTTCTTCAACACAAAATAATTAAAACATGTTTCCGCAGTAAAAACAATTCTTTCGGTCGTTTTATTTATAATGACAATTATAGGAAGTACGGTTTTTAATACAAATAATTCAGCAACTCAACTCCTTAAGGCATGCCTTGTAACACGAAGGTCACTGGTTCGATTCTGAAGCCATAAGATGACAGAAATTTAGGTCAAGTGACAGCCCATTGAAGAACAAAAATTATTTTGTGTTATTATAACGTAACTGCTGAAGTGCTCTATGTGTAATATGTATTACAATAAATCACTACCATACGATCCCATAAAGTAGTGAAGATTTTTTTTAAACTAACAGCGTCTATACCGTTTGAAAAAAAATAGCTTACTTATCAAATCGACGTCATCCTCGTCGCCGGAGTTAATGTTTCCGCTTTTCATGTCGCCATTGTAACCATGCGTATGTCTGAAAAGTGACAAAACAAAATCAAAAATTAATTTCACAATAACTATATACAATCATCACTACCATTGTCATTGTCATCATCTTCATTATTATTAGCATTCGATATACGTTTACTGATGGACATAGCGTCAGTATTTTAAAACAATACACGTTCGAAACATAGAAACCATTTTTCTATTGCTATTCTTTATTATTTAGTTACACCGATTTCTTTTTTTGCTACAGTTTATTTCTTCTATACCAGTAGGTTATCTGGAAGTGATTTCAGAGCAATAACACCGTTCATTTTACATTTTTATTTTCAATTGATTTATTGTGCTGTTTTTTTGTACACAATAAAGACTATTATTATTAACAATTATCTTCAAATTCAAGAACTTTGAATGACTTATATATGAATTGTTCAAAAGTCAATGTGTTTAAATCCAGAAAATAAACATTCAAAAACAATGTTTTTGGATACTTTCATTCAAAAAAATCTTGATCTATTAATTTCATATCAGAAAAGTATATAAAGGTGCCTTAAGAGTCATAAGATATATCTCCGTTATCTAAGTAATGACACTAGCTACATACAATATCAGTCTGATGACGCCACCGTCGCTGAGCTGCGGCAATTGCGGAACCACGTAACATTTGACGTCCCACGAGGGTTTGCTTATTGGAAGATAAGGGTCCCACCCTTAAGACCCTCTAAACGCATTGAGTCGCCTTCAACGACAGGCAAGGCTTACCTTAGTTATTACTAACCCGTGACTAAACGGCTGCCGGCAATAGAGATCCACCACTTGTTTATAAACATTCTGCGCTGTTATATTTAACATGGTTATGTTAGAGACTGTATGTATATGTGTATGTGTAGTTGTATTGAGTTGGAGTCGCGGCCAGGTCACCTGAGGGGGCTGGCGTCGCAGGTGTATGGCGCGTCGCTTATGTGCATGACGTCGGGCTGCTCGAGGCGCGTTACGCGGTCGCTCGTCATGTCGCACGCGATCTCGTGTTCTATTACACCTACGAACAGGACACAAGATTCAATATACACTAAAGAAAATCATCTTGTTTCATTTTAAGAATAGACGCAAGTTTTTAATTGCGTTAACAGAAATATCGTCAGAGAAGTAAACTATTGACTTTACTAATAAACAAATTTCAAGACATTCACTGAAGGTATAAGTCTTCGTTGACTGAAATCTTTTGGTTTTCTTTATTGGACAAGACGTTCACCTGATGGCAAATGATAAGCTTGCTTATAACAACGTGGTGCTACTTATAATGAAATACACTGCACCACATTATGCTCGTCGCATAGAGACATAAAATGGTAAGTCGACCTTTAAACCGGAACTCAATAATAGCTATCTATAGGTTTCCATTAACAGAATCCTACCTCTAGACAAAGTAGCTAATAGCAGATGTATGAAATCATTACGGTCTTCCGGTTTGAAGGGCGTGTTAGCCAGTGAAATTACTGAAATAATAAGACTTAACAACTTGTCTCAAGGATATGAACAATGGCATGCAGTGTATATCATTCTAACTGGCTCTACTTTGTTATATACAAACGTATCACTTACCATCAAGTCAACATCCTGCTCATCACATCATTCACGAAAAAAAAAACTATCTTCCTTAATGAATATATTATAAACTACATTCCTTTTCATAGTTAGATTATACATATTAGAGACATTCGTACCTACAACCATGGATATCAACATCCCGAGCAGAATTAAATATTGCGACATAGCGTTCACACGTTCACTAAATTTATGAGTCTAATGTGACATACATAGTAATCATATAGTTGTAATTGGTGACAAATAATCTTATCGGGACGCACTCACCATTTTGCGACTTCACCGGCGGTATGTAGTTGCTGATTACATATTCATCTATCACACCGTCCAGTTTGTTGTTCTGAAGATTATTTGTGTAACAGTTTCTACAGTGTTCCAACCTGAAAATATATGAGACGATTATATTCAAATACGTTTCTCAATAAAATAATAGTTCCTATGTTCGCAAGTAAATAATATATATCAAACTAGCTTCTCCCCTCCATAATATAGAATTAGATTTGAGAGCTCCGCAACTTTCAGGAAGGAATTTCGTAAAATCCATTCTTAGCTGACCTCTGAATAGCAGAAGTAATATCTCTACTAAATGTTGAGTTTCTACATCTAGTACTTTCGAAGATCACGTGTAAACATAGTCGTTTTTTAATTCAACAATTTTAATTCAAATTAAAGTTATTGCTTAAGTACTCATTCCGTCAAGTTTTACGACATATCCTGTAGTTAACTATTTACCAACCGACGATGATAACGATGGTATTGTAGTATCCCATAAATATTTATTAGTCGATAACATTTCTACCATTGTTTTTCTATTTAATTGTCTTTTTACATAAATGTATTAAACTTAATAGACTTTAATCACTTCCCGTTTCTTTTTATTTATCGAAAGGTCGAGACGGGCTATACGTTCACCTGTTGGTAAACGAAAGGCGCTTTGGGACATAAGATGTTAAGTCTCATTACTCCAGTAATTTTACTAGCTACAACATCCTTTAAACAGGAACACAGTGCTGTTTGGCGGAGAAAATAGGAGCTGCTTTGTTACCTACACGTTTTTTTTGGTATCGGGTGGAAATATTCTGAACACACCCATGCGTCTGAGGAGAAGTAAGGATTATGTGGAATTTACTAAGAACCGCACCAATACCCCCTATGCATTCTGGTTTAACACAGCCTAAGGAAAGATATAGCCCTCCTTAAAAGCCACACTGAGCTACAGCAAATACAAAACCATCTTGCATTCTCCATCTTTCTAGGGCTCACTTATCGAGCTACGAGAGCACCCTCGCTCATGGCTCACGAACACGAAACCCCTTTTAATCGCCCACTACGACAGGCGGAACATACCTTAGTCCTATTCTAAATAGTTCGAGACTACAAGGCTGCCGGCAATAGAGACCTACCATCAGTAATTTTAGAAGTTAGTTGGAAATGGTTAACATCGCGAGGTAATTTACATGTTAGAACAATAGTACCGCCGCTGAAATGTAAGTAGCCACGCTCTGATAATGTTTCATAATGGGAACAAACTTCTGGCACACATTCCCACTATTTCGTTGAACGACGTCACTACATAATACATAAAAAAAAGCTTCAGCATTACGTATATATTTAATTCCTAAACAATATTGACTATGGTAGACACAAAATCTATAAGAGACGAAGTATCTTAACATTTAAAATGATTCATTGTCAATTCGAGACCGTCTAGATACAACCGTTGCTCTTATTGCTATCACCAAACAGTATTATGCAAACATTATTGCATTCCGGTTTGAAGGGCGTTATAGCTAGTGAAATTACCGGTTTATCGAGACATATGTCTGAAAGCGACGGGTACAATATGATGCTGTATATATCGTAACTCGCACCACGGTACGAACAGTCGTATCACTTACCATGAGGTGAACTTCTCGCTCGTCTCCTCTCTTCATAGAATATAACAAAATCCATTATTAATATTTATAAACTATAGATATACCTTTATAACATAAAACATTTTTTTTAATATTATTACTTCCTGCTTTATCAGTGCAAATATTGTTTCCTCTTAAATTAGTTGAATCATCTTTTTCCCATCGGAAATAGCCTCATTCCGAAATTAATGTTTGAGACTAATGTAAGAGTTGTTATAGTCAAAAATAAGTATACAACATTAGCCAATAAATAAAATCTAAGTCAAAGTTGAAAGGTATAACAAGTCGTAGCGCTATTGGAGAGGCTTCTAAGCTAATTTAATCAGAAAACTTATAAGACGGAAAACGCTCACAAAGTAAGGAAACGTTAAATGTAAATACGGACGGAGTGTAAGTACGGAAACGAGTAAACAGACACCTCGTAGTAATACGAAACACTATCGAGGCTATTGTTTACTAAAGGCGCTTAATTCGCACGAGTTTAGCATCAAACGTAATTAAGAAATCGAACCTAACACTACGTAACTGTAAACAGTGTTGCCGCATACAGAAATTTTATGTTATTTATTAAGGCGCAGGTTTATTCTTTCAAAGATATTTTCATCATATAACTATATTTTTCTACATAAATTTCATGTGTACATGCGATCGTCTGTGCTATAGGTTTTAAAAAGGAGCCAGATTTGATGGCCCCGAGCATGAGCTTCCGGTTAAGAAAAAAATGGTGAGAAAACTGACATGTTCTGAGAGAACAACTTCCGTGGAAATTTGGCTTGTACTAAACGGTACTTCGCTTGCTTGCTACCTTGCGATAGAAGGTTACGAATTCCAGCAGTGGAAACAGTGAGAGAGGTGTTTACAAGAAATTCATGTGGTAAAGCCAGATTAGCTTTACCAGTTTAAGTACTCACCAGGC
>DWHS01000143.1:0-10868 GCA_018247935.1 Trogonoptera brookiana
CTTTTTAACAGGACTTGGCTAAAGTTTTATTCGAAATGCACAAATTCTACATGTGACTGTAAAAATATCTACTATTTTGTAACTTTTAAAAATTTAAGAAAAACATTTGTATAGCTTAATATTATAAAATAATAACATGTTTCATTATTATCATTCTCTTCTGCTTTTCATGTATGTAGACAAATAATTTTAAATTGTATCTATTGTTCAGAATATTATGATAAAATTAAAGCTTCAAACCGTACCGAGTAAATTTTATAAAGATTAACTTATTACTGAAAATTATCTAACCATATACCAACATGAACGACTCAAAAATATATGTGAGTGTGCAAATACTACTATGAAAGATAGAAACAATGAAATTGTATAGATGTTTAAAAAAAATAATAAACATATTGCTGTTTATCCTATGCCTTCTTAACTTACACTAAGATGGATGATATATATGTACATACATTTAAATGAAATTGAAATCAGTGCCATTCCACAGCAACCCGTATAATGTTTCTCTTAAATACTTCAATTAAGTGTAATGGTGGAACACCCAGTCCAGGTAATAGGCACGGTCAAATCGACAGCGCCGATACCCATTGTACGAGGGTTGGCCGCCATCTTGAATTGGGGGGTCAAATTAAATTGACATGTGGTCTGTGTCAACGTATTGTGTTTGTTGCCAAGCATTGTGTCGTCACCCCTAATTATACAGGTTCGTTGATAATACGAGATTAGGCGGCTGCAATCTATCTAATGCCAGCGGTGGCCATTTAAATTGCACAGATTTTCGGATTGTAACGCACCATAAATTACATTCATATCCCTTGGAACATTTTTATAGGTGGCTTCGACGTCCGCGTTTCTTAAAAATATATTTCAATCCGAATCCTGAAGATTCTTCTATCGCACTGCAGAAAGTGTGAGATGGTAAATTTTAAACGATTTATAGTCAGAATTTGTAAAATTTTAACCTAAAATAATCTTAAAAGCGTAGTAATTTCACCGTTACGTTCTAATGAAACTTTCAATACCTAATCTTAAATACTTATTTTTTTTAACGTCTACTAGAAGCAATGATCATATCCAGATTTCAACATTTACCTATAATTTTTAACATCATAAAAACTTTATACTCTAGCCGCCGCCATTTTTCAACAAACATTAAAACTGACCATGTTTTTAATGTATATAAAGGAAATCTGCTTTCGAACAAATACTTAATAGGATTGGATAAGGACGGAAGAGTAATAAACCGTGTTCCGTAATGTATTTATAGAAGATTTCCCGACATCAAACCGGTGCAGGGATCGTCTTCAATTTACTGTTTGAGATTACAATGAGCTCCTGGAACGTGCTGATTCTATACAACTCCGTGATATCCATTCTGAACTAAAGATAAGTTACATTTCGATTTGACTTTTATACATAGGAGATCTCGTAAAGCTATTACCTATCGGAAAAATGCGTCTCCTCTTTTACATCCTATCACATAACTTCCAATAACGGTCCCCTATATGCATTAACCGTTTTAAAAGGAACTACTTATAAGTTACACTGTTTTTACTAAAATTTGTAATACTGACTACAAGTTTACGTTATTAAATATGAATCATAAAATATTTATAAGAATGTAAAATTAAAATTATCAAAGTCATTGCTGAGTAACTTTCGGCGAAGCTCGCTTACGTAACTTTATTTAGTAGCTTAATGTACACCGTGTCATTAGGCTGACCTTGTTCAAATTTATGGAGAAGTTTAGTCGTAAAAAGCAGAGCCTTGGGCGCTAAATAAAGAGTGATAGGATTTACGACTATGAACGGGTAACATTACTCCGATACCAAAATAAACGAATGCAGATAATGGACGTCGGGATCAATACAAAGTAATCGCGAGCGGATCCAATAAGCCCGACCAAAACAACGGGGGGTCGCATCGGACGGGATCGGAGACTGCGAGCCGAACATGGGGAAACAATATGGCGGCATGCAAATAGCTCGGCCATTATCGCACCTGGGCAGCGCGAGCCGCCTCGACGAGTAAACAAGATTACGAGAATTGAATGGCTAATTAGGGGAAAAGAAGCATCCCCGGCGCATAGCCCGCTGAGTTATCGTATCTCGTCTCAGCCATATTTCACGACGCTTAAGTCGCCTTTATTGTTTGGCCGCCTCTTGTTTGGCTAAAGAGGTTTGTTAGCTTATCTTGCGCACCAGAGGTGGAGTGCATTAAGTACCGTCACAGTCGCAGCTCGAGATTTACTATAGCACGCGAAGACACGAGTTAAATACTAACAAGTTAGTAATATAGATAGTCGGGGAAAAATGATAACTAAGCAAATTCGTGTTCCATATAATATATACACACCCACAACTCATAAAATGTACAAAAGTGAAATTTTATAGAACTCGTCATAAGTTATCATACTAAATTTTGTGTTGAACGTTTACGACTAAGTTATGCGATATAATCGCTCTTTCATTATCAATATGAGTCCAAATTGGCTGCCAACATCACACAAGATAATACTTAATCATTATTCAATTAATTAATTAGTGACATTTATAGATAATAAAGTGAGCATATTTACGAGTTGGATTCGTTAATTTTATGTTATCTGTTTAATTGTAGTTGCCTCTGAAGGGCCCGTGTGTTATGTTCTACGTATCTCAAGTCATAGTTTATTGTTATACATCATCACAATTAACGTCGTCGTATTTTTTCTGTTAACTTTTACGAGGATACAATATACGTAATAAAAGGCACAAACTACAGTTAGCCATATTATAGACAAACTAGATATTTAAAGTTAGAACTTATAAAATGTCTTCTGTTTAACATACTTGTTCACAACTTCACAAATTATATAATTCGTCATACTTTTGTCGAATTTAATTTCTTATTTTTTTACAAGGATTTTAATTATTATAAATAAGTATCATCATAGGAATAGATAAAGGCTGGACAGTGTTAGCAATATATAATTCGTTTTCGTTAAGGTACAAATACTATAAAATTTAAACACAGTTTTTAATTTAAAAAGCGTACGTTCAACCAATTTCCTATCCAATATATTCCGCTGATCTTCAATTACATTTTTCTCATCTATGATTTAAAAAGGTATGCTCGCTCAGGGCAACGTCGAACGTTATTTAATTACATGCGGCGCTTGTCACTGAGCCCACACAACCTCTTCTAATACAACATAAATGAATTATATTACGACAGGAACACGGCAACATTTTGTTGTTCCAATGTTTCTTTATTGTCACTAAATTCGATTTGTGTCTGAAATTCTTGAGAGTACACATATACATATAAGCTTGAAAGTATATGAATGAATTTTGTAGTTACATTTGTAGTACTTATTTTACACGACGACACGAGTTGAACCTCAAAGGAAAACATTAAGAGAACTTATTTTTTTTTATTAAGTTTATAATGTGAAGGGACGATAGCAACATAATTTTCAGATTTTTTATAAAAAGTACAATAGGCGCGATATTTTAGGATGTGTTTAAACAACCCAATAGCTGCAGAGGCTACAGGCTTTAATATAAAAAAAACACAATGTTTATAGTTCTGCTTGATGATAGGAATACCCCGCAGCTGTAGCATCAATCTAGACAGATTTTCTAAATAAAAACTGTCTGTATCTAACTTTCACTGATTGCACAAATAATTTAAACTATCTTTGTCTCGATCCTTGTAACACTACGAGATACTTGTTAATTTGGATAGAACTGTCAGTGACCCGAAACATCAAAAAGCTAAACACTTTGTCTAGAAGAAGCCAGAAAGTTCCATAATTTCTTTGCCGAGATAACAGGCGAAAGTTCACGCAGGAGCGGAGATTTATGACGTCACCGTTGCTCCTTTCACTAAATAATAAAAGACCTGCTGTAAAATGCGAAGGGGGCATAAAAGTTTTACGTCCGTACAACCCGTTGGTATACGTAAACTGAGCATGTAGGGTGTGCCGAGTTAGGAAGCCAAATCTCCATAAAGGGCAATCAGTGTCGGCAAAATGGTTCGTCGCCTTATAAATTGTATGTCGACGTATGCAAGATATTTACAGTCGATTGTTCCTATTGATAATAGCTCAACTATTGTGATAACTGCTTTGTACAGTAAATATTATATTGTTGCACAATCAAAGTATTGGATATATCATAAAAATGACAACGCACATCAATGAAAAATAAAGAAAACGGTTTACAAGAAAGAAATTGTCCGATAAGGACGCAATGTTTCACTAGTAACTTAAATTAAGTAAACTTGTACCGGAATATCAAATAATATACCTGTAAGATAGAGGAGTATCTAAGTCATCAACTTAGTCTGTAGTATCTATCTTAGTAACTATCCAATTGAAATTACTAACACCACTTGATAATTATTTAGGATTGTAAATTTTAGTTGTTAGTTCATGATCGTGAAAGTAAGAGTCATATTGTATTTTGCTCAAAGTAAAATATATATACTTTAAATGTCCTAAAAATTGAAAAGGGTAAATTGTTTACCACAGACTATAATAACATTTTTCCATCAAACAATCCATATGCCTCTTTATCACTCCAATTATTAAAAAAATAGTAACCTTGGTAATAATATCTGCGAATTTTTCTTTTCTCTGTCTCATAAATATCAATACGTAAATGACAAATTATAAAATCATTATATATTATTACATCATTATCATTATATATATTAGCATTATTGTTAACGCTTACGTTGACGTAACAATACATTAAAAACATAAATAAAAGCCTTGTATAAGTGAAATTTAATTTTGATATATTTTTTGATTGAAACTAGAATGCTTTCGGTTCATTCTCAATGACTAAATAATTTTTAAAGCACTTATCCCTCTTTTCACTAATTCTCTTCCACCTTCCGGTCTTGGGTTCCACGCTAGTAAATTCTTAATCCGTTTCCAGCCATTAGCTTTGCTGCACAAGCACTGACCCCGTTCTATATATCTCTATAGCTATTATATGTTTCGTACATTGCTTCCCCATATCTGATTAATACTATTGCATAGGTATATCTAAAATTTATGTATTGCCTCATAACAAATCAAGAAAACTTTTCATTATTATTTAGTCAAAAGACATAATTTTACATTAGTTTTATATTAGATAAATTGTTGTAAATGTTAAATGTTTTAATGAATATAATTTAGTAAAAATTTAATAATAAGTTTTCGTTTTCTATACACAATTGATTCAAGCTTATTTACAAAATTTCTTTACAAGGGTCGCTAAAAATCTTCTATGAAAAAATTGTCGAGGGATCCTTTTCTCCTTATTTCTTTTTGCTTTGTTATTCGCTGATATTTTAGATCTATTCAAAACTGCAAGCTCGACACTGCTTTATCAATTTATCTGATACTTTGAGATTCAATATGGCCCCTTAAATATCTTGAAAAGGTAACAATTCGGGCTGTGATATCTATTCGAGGGCATTGGTGCGCATAAATAATACCTTTTAAGGTTTATATTTCTCTTTGGAACTTTAGAAAATTTCATGGATTTGAACTTAAGTAGTTTAAAATTGATCACAGTTGCATCTTATTCTTGTTACTGTCTTTAAATTTCCTAAAGGCACTATTTGAAAGTTTTTTTTTACATAAATTTTTAATTAAAAACTGTTGACCTATAATCGACGTGACGAAACGAATCTTCATAGAAGTAGACAAATACATTTTCTTTACACTGGCCTGAAAATATGTAATTAATGTTAAAGAAAATTTTAATCAAATTAATCAGTGAAAGTCTTAGAAGTTCTGTACACCGCTTAGACGATAAAGCCGGCGCAACGAGCTGACTCGAGTACCGGCACTGCGCGATCAATCGATCATTGACCCAATGATCTTTGATAGATATCAGGGAGATACTTTTACTGAATTAAGACATACAAAATATTAAGGCAAAGAGGTAAGGTAATAATTAAGAAAAAGTTTAGCTACCTATTATTTATAGTTACGGCGCGGAAGATTGTGTAAACTATTAAAAACGAAAAGTCAAATAATTAGAATACGTTAAACGTAATGATTAATACATCTTCCTGCAGATCATGATGCTCAAGATAGAAGGCAAAAAAGGTGCTGGCAAGAAGGATGAAAGAAGTCTTGTTTCCAAAACATACAAGAGTGGGTGGAAGTGGTGTGTAAGAGACCCGACTATTTTCGGAGTTGAGATCTAAACTTTCAGACATGACAAGAAGAAGAAGAAGATCTATTACGTATATTTATTCACAACTTTCTTAACTGATACAAGAACACTGGTTCATTAGTGTTATTGTATCTATTGGAACTTGAACAGTCATAATCACACTTGTTTTGGCTTAACTTGTGAAGTTAAGGTTCTTTAATTTTTACTTAATAGGAAGGAGAATCGGATTATAAATGCTTGTTACAAACATGTAACGTCTTTTAAAAGCCTACCTGTATTCGATAAACACCCATTAGATAGATATATACACTGCAAGCATCAGACGAACTAATACAGATGAATGTGATGGAAATTGACATATAAAAGTCAAAGTGAGCATAAACATTGCTTCATTTGTAGATAAACATTAAGATAAATCGATATTAATGACAAAACGTAACGTTTATGTGAGCATATTTCAATATGGCATGGTCCATCGGTACGGTGGCATTATCGTCCAATCAGGACACGACGGCCGGCACAGGCCAGTGACAAACAAGATTCGTGCCCGACGTTTATGCGACGTCATGCCCCTCAATAGAAATACTTCGATTTACGTTTCTCCTATACTTTTTTTGGTCGAACGTCTTTTTCGTTCCCTTCTCGCTCAATTTGGGACGTCACTATCCCAATGAACATCCATTTCGTCGTTGTGTCTACATGTAAATCATTTTACTGCTAAAAGTTGTAGATCTACGTTTTTTAATTTTATAATTCACAACTTTATTACGTGTATGACGAAAACTTAAGCTGACATTAATACGACATATTAACTAAAACCAGCATATAAGAATTATAACTGTATCATTATTTTGTAGCACTTTTTATACGACGTTTGATTATCATCTATCCTTAAATAGAAGGGTGTCACAAATGTTAAGCGAAATTTTGTACAAATTTAATCAGTTGTAGTCAGCTTGATTAACGACGACTCAAATGTAATTTAGATGAATAAAACAAATTAGACCAACACTTAAAAGTATTCATGAAGTAAATCGAGAACCGGAGAGCAGATTGTAATGTAGACAATACTTTCACGGTACGAAGGTGGTGGTTTAGGGGAACCATTTGTATGCGTAATGGAAGATCGAATTTCGTATTTGTACGTGGGGGTCGTTAACAGCACCTTCGCGCTTGTTTATAAAGAAAACAAAACCCTTCAAGCAGCACGAGGGTGGTGCCGGCGGTGAGCCGCGAAACCTTACTACCGTAACTCCGCTAGAAATAACATAATAACTTGTGTAAGTTACATTTGTACTAAATTTACGTAATTAATTATAAGAAAATCTCGTAATAGTATAAAACGTTTAACATTATTATAGTTGATTTAAATATAACATACTGTCCATATTTTTACTGTTTATTAATACTATCAAGTATTTGACTCTACTTTTAAATCAAAAGCATGTTTTGTTTTTATTATAATAAAATCACAATGTGCTTTGAATTTTTGATCAAATAATCACAAGAACATAGAAATCATTTTTTCCAAATAATCTCTACTTTTTATAGTGTTATATTTAGCTAGCGGGTACCGGATCCGCGAGACCTGACTCCGATGAAGATGTCAAAGTTTTCAACAAAATAAACAGAACTAAATTCATCGAAAAAAAAGACATTCTATTTTAATAGTTTCACAATAATATAAAAATCTTAACTTATAAATGATTATGGCAATCGTATGTTGATATTTGAAAAGGAACTAGATCGAAAAGAAAGACTTCAAATATTCTAACTCCAGCATACATTAAGAATTGGGTTCTTATTACATACATATATTTCTTTTTTATTTGACGAGATCAACGGGTCGTCAACGTGATAGTAAATGATTTGTTTGGCTATATCATGGCACTAGTTAGGATGGTATACTTCACCACGCTCCAGTCCACGCCTTGTGACACAATATATTGTCTCAGTAAGGTTTGCATACTACTGCTTCGCAGCAGAAATAGGATCTGCGGGGAGGGGAGAGTGGTTACCCGCCTTTTTCTGTCGAGGGAAATCTAAATATACTCTGTTTTTGGAAGACAAGGTTATGTAGGATTTGTACCTTTGAAAATCCCTCGGTGGTCATTCTCATGCACTGCGGGTGGCCCGGGATATCCTACAGAACGCACCAGTGCCTCCCTGCAGTACGCCGAAAGATATCCCAGGAAGGACCGTAATCCTTCTGAACACCTTCGCTACGCCGCGACGTGGACGAGACCACTTCGTCTTTATCGTTTCCCCCAGAGACCGCTTAGCGGGCCATGAAAGCCTCTTCTTTCAAAGCCTACGAACTCCAAGTCCCTTTTAGTCGCCTTCTATGACAGGTGGAGTTACCCTAGTCCTAGTCTTAATAGCCCAAGACAACAGGACGGGCGGTGGTACCTACTTAGACGGTTTCCGGCGACAGAGACCTGCCACTGCGTGAAATGATATTTATAGGCATAAAACGTATATACGATATTTATAAGTTTATAGCTATTTATTATTACCCAGATATTCTTCAAATGATTAGTTTATTGTATGTTTGTGCTGTTAAGAAAGTTTGAGTTGTGTTTGCGGTTTCCGATGTAAATTTTTTTACAATCTCTGTATCAGACCGCAAAGGGTATTCATGTTTGTAGGACTTTACGATGCTCGTTGATCGTCTGCCTGATACAACATACCTAAAATTCTATGGAGCGTGAACGAAAGTCACGCGCCAAGGATTTCTTATCCTCACGTCGGGCGCTGTACGTATGCTCTCTTTGCTGCAAAGTTTCGTTTTCGTTAAACCGGCTAACCTAAAGCCTCATTAATAATTTACAATACCACTTACGTAGGTTATCTTATCTAGCCTTTGATCAACTAAGATATCGTTGATGTAAATTATCCGCAGCAAAATGCCTCAGTGTTCATAAACAGGATATAAATATATTGTTTATGTTTCAGCCATATTCTTCTATATCAAATTATTAAAACAACATTACATTTAGGAATTTAAACGAGAATTTTCATTTAATTTACAATTATAGATATTCTGGAAACTTTTTTTTATTGAATCAAAAAATAGTTCACAATATCGACCATCTAAGTATTTTTATTGCACTTTCCGCATTTTTATTACATATATTATGTAGTAAGTACTACAAGCGTAACATAGTTATCTTGTCCTACAATTACAATTTTATATCGAGGACTATTTTAACAGTCCTCTTTCATATAATTTACGAACTAGAATTAAAATCGATTGAATAAAAAGAGAATAAATCAAAGTTTATGTTTATGGTCTTATTATTTTCTTATTGCGGTCATTGATGCTTGTACGTAGGCACGGATTTTATTTCCAGCATTAAAGTAATTTCTTTAGGCCTGGACACTTTTATGGGACAATTTCTTTGAAAGAAGTCGGATGGTTTCGTTTTTACAGCCTAGATTAGTAGAGCACCATAAGCTTTGCATACGCGATGTCAAGATCACGGCGGCGTGGAGTTGCTGTAGCACCGCACCGCCGCGGGTGACACTACCTCCTTCCCCAACCTTCTCACTCCCCCGCCACCCCCAAACGTTTGCACCACGCATGCTCCAATTATAATCTGCTTAGGGATGTCTTTTGTCGATTAAAATTAATTTACCAAAAATATAATACTCTAAAAATATTATCTTGCCTATCATACATTATTGGAATGTATAACAGTTCCGGAGAGGCGAATATCATCAAACATTTACACCGGTTAAATCCATTCGATTGGTATGATAGAAAGCAATCGAGTTTCACATCAAATGGCATATACAGCTTAGAGAGTTTCTTTCAAAATACAAGAGCTTTCATGTGTCTAGCGTGGCAACTGACAGGGTTAAGCGCGATAGCTGCCCATAGTGGATAACTCGATAGCTCGACGCGGGATAGGGCGGCATTATCTGGCCATAGGATGCGCGCGCAGCGGCGTCGCGAGGAGGGCTTCAAACCGCGTACGGAGGGCGAACGGTCCGCGCGCGTCTCCGTCAGCTCCGCGGTCACTCGCCACGACAGCCCTCACGGTGAACGGTACGCTCGGTTCTCGGTGCGACCTGCTCGGCGGTCACTGACCGATACCACCAATCACAACCATCGATCTCCACCCCTTAGTACCCTGGCGGGTACCGAGTGACGTGAGCTCTAACATTGCCACTGCATCAGGTAGTGTCGATAGCGTGATCCCCAGCAGTATCCGATACCCGTGTTTCCAGCGAATTTGTTTTTTATCGTTCCCGGTGTTTATTGTTTTCTGTGTGCTTCCGTAATGGCATGCTTTGTCGGGCCCCTGCGATGTGTTTTAGCCTCATTAGTTGCGTGAAGTGTAAGTTTCTCAAGGACTGCCAAAAATAACTACAAAATTTCATTATAAATCAGAATGGAATGAATAAAAGTTTTTTTTTTGGTGAATGTTTATAGCATTCACCCGCGATTTCATTTTTATAGTAGAAATTTTCAAGATTTATTTATAATTCAGTCGCATGAGGTCACGACATGCTGCGGTAGGTAAATATATATAAATAGTCTTAAAGTCTTTTTGTAACAAATGAATAAAGAAAACTTCAGTTTGTTTTAAGCATTAAATACCTATTACAATTTTTGTCAAATCAAAGTATATTTTTTTAATCAAAGTTTTTTAGTTATAGTTTGATCTTCTGAACATGTGATGAATACGATTT
>DWHS01000144.1:0-10854 GCA_018247935.1 Trogonoptera brookiana
TTTGATGGAGAAGTCAATGCCGTTAGTTCTTACGAACTTTTACGGCTCCATCGGACACAGGGCCCACGGATCCGAATGCGCGGGCTAAGGAGTAGCTAGTGTTATTACGTGGTAAAGAGACTTTACACTTTATATCTCAAGGCGATGATCACAATATGGTGCAATGTATAACATCCTATCTAGCACCACGTTGTTATGTGCAGGCGGGTCATTTATCATTAGGAGAACGTCCTGCTCGTCTCAACGATTCCTTGAATTAGAAAAAAAGCTGAAGCGAAAGTCAAGACTTTCAACATGGAGGAGGTCAAATTTTATCATCCTATAGGACAAATGATATACACAGATCTATAGATCTGTGTATATCATTTGAAAATCTTTTATATATCTGTCTACTAAACTTTGTGTTCTAAAACAAGTATTACTAGATGTTAATTATATGAAGATTTTTATTAATAACATACTACAATTACATTTAATTTACTGTTATTTTATTCCAATTAACAGCTACTTCAAATAGTTTAATTTTTGTGCTAATGGTTTTGTGCCAATTGTTCTGGCTGAAAACACAAACTTAATAGTACTTACACTACTACCAATCAAAGCGCATATTCATTAGTCAGTATCGAGTTTAGATCGACAATTATCTATAAGTAGTGTTAAAACATTACTGTGTTCTCGTTTTGTTGATATTGTAGTGAAGTTATTGGGTTAACGAGACTTAACCTCTTATTGAGACGATGTATTGTAGCACAATGTATTGTAGTGTTTATCATCTTACTAGTGCAACATTGTTATGGATAAACGTATCACTTAACATCAGGAGATCGTAGCACTCATCTCGTCACAACGTTCATTAAAAATGCAGTTATTTTTTTTAAAAAAAACTAGCATTTCCTGTAAAAAAATATTCTTCGGATGTGTTATATATATAAATTCAAAGCGGAAATGTTTGTCGTCTATTAATTATAATTCTCAGAGCGGTTTATTACGACAGCGTATTTCATATTTGTATAACAATAATAGTACACTCTCTCCTTATTTTGGTGTGAGAGAAACGCGAAAGCGAATTGTATGAATAGTAGTTACAAACTAGGTAGACACTATGCAAAGGCTTAGGAAGCCTAAATCATCTAACAATCTGGGAATAAATAAATAATCAAACAAAACAAGAGAAATTTAATATTTATCGTATTTTAAATCGTTTTTAAGTACAAAGAACAAATTTTGAAATTCGTAAAGCAATGAAAATATAGATATCTCTATTAAATACACGTTAAAGCTCAAACATCCTGATCCCCTTTTTTGTACAGATTCATGATTGCAGGTTCAAATAAAAAACAAAGGAATTCCCTTCAACTAACCTTTAGCACAAATGTAAGCTTAATTTAGAAAAGTTAACTGGATTTTTTTATGTTTGATCCGTTATAAACATTATTTAAACAAAAGGTTACAAGACAATTGTATTCAAGAGTATTTAAAGACAAATCATATTCACCAAAGTTATAGCAATTGATAAACCGCTTTAAGTACAACGCTCATACCAAAAACCCGTTCATGCTCTGATTGTCTTGAGCTTACGACGTTCGACTATTATCACAGCGCAGTTATTTCCGGTGGGTTTTTCCTTTAATGTTTTTTTTTAATAGTAAACTTATTTAATATGCAAATAATTTTTCGAATTTATATTATCTTCATCATAAGCCGATGGACGTCTACTGCTGGATATAAGCCACTCTCAAAATTCTCATGGTTTCGCTGACGGCATCCTGTGGTTTACCGCGACCGTCACCAGATCGTCTCCACATTTTCTAAGGGGATAGATCTTCCAGGTCTCCATCACGGTAGCCACTCCAAAACCTTTCTGCCCCATCGACCATCAGTCACTTAAGTCTAACGATTTTATATATAAAACGAGAATTTTATGGTATTTTAACTTGAGTATTATCATACACTTCCTCATAAAATTGCAGCACTATTTAGGATAATATACACACTACATTATGCGCTTTGTCTTAAGTCATTACATATTAAGTTCCGATACTCAAGTTATTTCTCTAACTGCAACAGCTTTCAAACCGGAAGAAAATATTTATTACCAGTAACTTTCGTAATTATATCTCGTCGATAATTTAGAGTATAAATATTGTATTCCTAATGTTTCATCAACAGTAGTATTTTGGAAATGGCCAAGCTGTTATTTTCAAAACCTCTCTTCGAAATTTCACATTTCTTAACACAGTTTTACATTTCCTGCCCACAGAGGTTTCTTTGTAAAAATCATAAATATGCTGCCTAGGATATGTAATAAATCTTATTGTATTAAGTTGTAATATTATTAAAAACGTATTTTTTTCACGGATAATTTTGTTTGCTGAAAACCGGCACCTAACATTAGTATTGATTATGGGCAGGTGTATGATTTACTATCGAACGTTTCGTTGATCCGTCGAATAGAAAAAATCGAACATAAAAAATATCCTTAACCATTTGTGTTGTTAAGAAATATTCAACTCGAAATATTCTTATAACTTATTAGAATTTACTTAACTTACTTTCTGCACCGGCTTTGCTGGCCATAATGTAGAATTTCATATGAAATTTCTCTGAAATTAACATCTTCAAAACACACTTTGCGGAAGGAGTTCTGTAACATCCATTTTTAGTTGACCTGAAGCTGTAACAAATTTTAAGTGTTTACGTCTAATAGTTTCGGAGATCTCGTGGAGAGCAACGAATCTCTGAATATCTTCTATATATATACATTACCTTAACACTACATTATTATAATTTATATATTCATTTATGCGTATCTTATATTGTAAAGAAAAAATACTTAAAAGTATTATGATTTATACATGCTGAAACTTTTCACCATCCTGAGGGTTTGCATCATTAATATCATTTAGTATACCTTAGTATAAGCTATTCAATGATTGTTTATAAATATATAAAAGCAAATGTAAGTTAGTTGCATAAATAAAGTATTATCAGGTATTATTGTGATAGAAAGGAAATGCGGATTGTCGGGTGAATAACACTGTTGTTTCAACACACCCGATACCTGCCACAAGCATCTCAAAGACGGCGAGATTTAAGTGAAATTTAAGTGAAAGTTACAAATTGTATCACGTCCATTGGAGCGCAAATACAATGGTGTGTAATAACACTGCTTAAGAGCGACACGTGATACGAAAAATGGATAGTAATTGCGGGCTCTCGTTTCATATCCGGCCGTTAGGATTTGATCACGGAACCATTCGTATTAATGATCGCCAAATTACCGCTCATCATCATTATCTCAACCGATACTACTGCTGGACTCTTATGATGCTGGTCTTGCGGTGTTTGAGTCTAGTGACTAAATATCCCCCTAGTTTCGAAGCTTCGTTGGATTAAAAAATATGTATATATATTTATGTATTTTATTCCATTCGTTTCTATATCTAGAAACAAATTTCCATAGATTACTTATACATACTTTTTATTAAACGGCAACCAATCACCCTTAGTTTCCGATATCCCGCGCTAGGACAAAGCTTATCGCTTCCTCCATCACAATGAGAACAACTTGGGATTATAATAATCTCCCGGATTTTTATGATGAAATGAGGGAATCTAAGAGAAGAAGGAATAGTCTTTTTCTCGACTAGTACACTTAACCATCAAATATAATAGTCAAGCGATAATATATCTTAAGAAATCTGTTAATATTTCTTAAATAAATTAGTAGAAAATAATCAGTAGAAAATTTTATTAGACGTTGTCTAAGGTCAATACGACGCTTATTTCTTCTGTGAAATATGAATGTGCAAACAATAGATATTTGTCTTGTTGAAACATGTAATAAAAGTGTTTGAACTCTGTTACTTCTGTATAACTATTTCAACTTATAGTTTTTGGTCAGTGTTCATGTATTTCATAATTGACGTAAAACAAAGTAACCGACGAAAAAGCGTTATGAAAATTGGTCATACTGTGTGATCGAAATTATAGCAACCTCTCGTGACAAGTTATAGCAATGTGAAAAACACAAAAATGCTCTTCATTCTTGTGTTTTTATTTAGGTATTATAACAGTTGACTAAACATTCTCACTGTTGGGATAGGGGGCTTTCTTACATAGGAAGAGAGCTTCAATTTAATCACCTTTAAATTATGACGATGTTTAGATAAAAGGTGTGACATATTTGTAATATTTTTTTTAAAATGTCATCTATTTATAAGTAGATAATTTAAAATATGACTAACATTCTCGAAGAAAACATTTTTTTTTTTTCACAAATAGTAAAACAATAATTATCAACGCTGAATATATTAATATCTTTTTAAAAATTATACGATAGTATATTTTTCTTTATGTATGTCATGGTGCGTGTTAATATGCGTTACCACATAAACCTCGTCGCTTTATCACTTAATTTTTTTCTAGAAAAGTGAAACTAAATAGTAATACACATTACCTAAGCATAAACAAACACTGTTATAAATACTTTTTTAAATATAAAGTAGAACAAAAGCACAAAAACCTGCAACCATTACGCAACACGAACGAAAGTAAAAGTTTTCGACGCGAAATCACATAAAGAAGTCTTTATTTTTGATGCTGTAACATTACGCAATGATTTTTTTTTACAATAATAAGAATTAGAAAGTCATCTGTATAAATTGTATATATATGAAAACCTATTAAAGATTATAAAAATAAATTAATATAAACGTAGCATGAAGAGCTTAGTGTGTACGCACTATTCGTCTCGAAATGGCGCAGGTTCGAGCCCTTTGAATTTATATTTTTTATTAAGGTAAATTATTGTTTGGAAACGGCCATGTTCCAAGAATATTACTTTTATGGACATTTGTGAATAAAGTAAATAAATAAATAATATTAATCAGCTCAAGAATGGGCTCATAATTATTATTTATTTATTATCAATATTAACACTAAACTGTAAAGATATACTCAAGAAAAATTTTAATCTTCATACCATTACTCGAAAGAATAATAAATAATATTTATGTATAACAAATTTCCACTTATGTAGAGACTCATCACAATATCTACGTAACCAAAAGGCCTAGAAACTTTAAATTTGGTAGGAATATTACTTTTACCGAGTATAAGTCAGCTAAGAATGATTTTAAAAAAATTCTATCCCCTAAGGGAGTTGTGGGGGTGTTAATAATAAACGGCGGGGCGGATAGTTGCGGTTGCTCTCAAGGAATATTTCAGACAAATTTCAAGTGTAAAGTTCAAATCCAATTCTATATCACAGCAAGTAAATCGGACGTGGAATCGCTAGTATGCTATAAATAAGGGACGATTATAAGTGATTGCACAAATCCAACAAAGATATTTTGAGTTTCACTTGATATCGTTATATTAATTAGAAACAAGCACTTTTAAAATAAAAAATAAATAAATTTACTGTGTAGTTATGATTAAAAATTTAGTTTTTAAACAGTATTTATATCAAAATAATTGATATTGAGTAATGTCTCAGATACGTAAATATTAATAACTCAGGTTTTTTAATGATGGATAGAATCTGGCACATATTTTACATAAGCTGTATAGACAAATTTTCGTTTCAAAACTATTAGAATTACTCAAAAATAAAAAAGAAAATTTAACAAAAAACATTTCACCACAGGTGATCTGATAGAAATCATCGGTACATTCCCACACGACAGCTACGACTACCAGACAGATACTAACCAATTCGAAGAACCAATCATCATCTACACAGAACCTAACAGGCCCACGCCGCACTTTAACCGGCCAAAACCAGTAACTGACCGGCCCGAGCTGGATCTGAGTGGACAAAACCGGCCGAAACCGGAATGGAGTGTACCAAATTATGATCAGAATCATTATTTTCACGTGAAGCCATCATATCACGAAAGCACTACAGCACATCCAACACCAGATGACTTTTACACATCCAATCATTTCGTTGGTGGCGCGAACAGCGCTGACGGTGATGATGATTATGTACCGGTTCATACGAGCGGTCATAAACCGCAAAAACCTAGTTTTCCGGGTGAGATTAATTTTCTAAAAAATACGGGAATTGATTTTTTTTTTTGGATTTAAAATTTTCTATGGCGATGAAACTCAAGTATGTTATAATGTTCCTAAATTTGTATATCAATATAATCATTTACATCACGAACATATATAAAGAAGTTTGTATTTTCATTATCATTTTTTATGTATTTTCCTACAACATAAGGTTCATCTAATTCAATATCTAATGTTTGTTTTTCTATTGCCATAAATTTGCTTTTTCTTTAAAAACTTCTTTCAGTAAGTTTAGTAACGATATTATACTCTTATAACAGAAATTCCTACTACTTGAGCTTCCTCGTCTTAATCAATCGGTATAAACTTTTTTTTGCTTTGATAATTCCAGCACTGCGATTTCATAATCATCATGCACTTACTTAGTATTATGTACAGCACACGCTTTATTATACACGAATTCTACAGCATTAACTTAAGTTGTCGGTGCTATGACATGTAGGTTAAGTTACATAGAACCATAATTATATTATATATTTTTTTAAAACAGATACGGAATTCCATGATCACTTCTGAACTAGGTATAGAGCTTGTATTTCCGGAATCAGTTTTCGTAACAATTTAATCAGTTAAAGAATATTTTTCAGAGGAAACGATCAATTTGAAAGTATGAGAAGCAAATTAAAAAAATATTTGACTTGTTTTAAAGAAAAAGATGAATACATTTAAAAAACTAACACAACGCAAACAAAAAAGTAATCATATACCTCATATGTGGTTAATATTTATATGTAATGTATGGGTTATTAATTACTTGAATATATTAAAATCAAAAAATAAATATGTATTATTATTTTTGTTATTCTGGAAAAGTTTATATATTGCTTTTTTATTGGAATTTTAACTCTAAACAAAATGTACTTATTGCTATTTCAGGTTGCGGCGAGCATTATACTCGTTCAAATCGTATTGTCGGTGGTCACTCCACGGGCTTCGGCTCCCACCCCTGGCAAGCGGCCCTAATAAAGTCGGGATTCTTGAGTAAAAAGCTAGCATGCGGCGGTGCTCTCATCTCCGACAGATGGGTGATCACAGCAGCACACTGTGTTGCCACGTAAGTATCTCAATCAGCTCTAAAAATAAAGTGCACGTAACATAACAACTAGGAAACATATATTTCTATTAGACAGTAAACGCGTTATTACTTACCAATGATTTGAAAAGGGAGTGCCATAAAACACAAGTATCCGATGGCTAAAATATAATAATTTTTGTGAGCTTTAAACATATTTATTTCTACGGTGAGTTTCGTTGAATTTCACTCACGTTTAATAAAGATACATTTATAATATATTTTCTTTTATAAATGTTTGTGTAACCAAAAATACAATTAATATGACTCAATGGTTGACATTGAGGAGTTTGATTAGTCTAACGTAAAATTACCTACCTCTGTTATTATATTACTTTATGGTAACATTTAAGAGCTGAAGTATTCTGAACGGTCGATCTCAGTCTCATTGTTACTTAACATCAATTGTAGTCAGGTGTTCGTCTATTGTAGATTTAAAAAAAACTTTGGATACATATCTACTTTACTTGATCAAATAATGATAAATGCTTTAAAGTATGTAACTAAATGACCGATAAAACGGAAACGACGTTGTTGGAAATCATAATTTTATCTGTACTATAGGACACCAAACTCCCAACTCCGAGTGCGTCTCGGGGAGTGGGACGTAAGGGATACCGGAGAGAGATACTCTCATGAAGAGTTTGCTGTGCAACGCAAGGAGGTGCATCCATCGTACGAGCCCGCCGACTTCAGGAACGATGTTGCTTTGGTGCAACTAGATAGAGGAGTTGTGTTCAAACAACACATTTTACCCGTAAGTAATTTTTATTGATAATTTAATATTAAAAAAGTTTTAATTTAACTAAACTAACTACGTCAAGTGGACTTGACTAAATTATTGATACCACGAGTAAATTAAATTACTGATATATCGATATTTAACCTCCTGCTTCTCATGGTATAATGGCTAACAAAAATAGTATTCATAATACTTAATTTAAAACCGAACTTACAAATTGAGTTCTCATTGGTTTATACAACTTAGAAAAGCAGCGGGTTCGATATCCAGTGAGTACGAGCTTCCGAACAAACCGAATATTCCAATAAGAACAGATTTATATGTGACATCCGCCAACCCACACTTAGCCAGTACAGTACATAGCATTATTAGTACTCTAATAAATAAGATTTTTAGCATCATTTTAAGGTTATCTTCAATATAGCCTTTGCTGGAAATATTTATTAAAAAAATATTGTTAAATTTTTTGTTCCAAAAATTAAGGGAACCTTTCTATATATAAGGAATGTTTTAGAATTCAGGATATTTATTATATTTCAGGTTTGTCTGCCTCAGAAGCAAATGAAATTAGCAGGAAAAATTGCGACTGTAGCTGGGTGGGGCAGGACGCGACATGGACAAAGTACTGTGCCTTCAGTACTGCAGGTACTTACAGGAAATTACTAGATTTTTATTACAATAAATACATTGTTTAAGTTGTTAGATCTGAAATAGATCTGTGCATCAAATTTTTTAACTGATAAGCCTTAGTATACAGATCTTAATATGAACGATTTATTTTATATTATAAAACCTATTACTTATATAAGTTAAACCTGACATTGCTTTAGTAAGACGCGTGTACAGTAAAATTATTTCATAATACTTAAGTATTACACTTACCGATAGCTTTTCGGAATGGTATTAGGTCTCTAATAACAGATAAGTACCACCTCATTACCTTAATTTCCTATTTTAAAATTGACGAGAACAAAATGTTTTAGTGTTTATTATCCTAACTTTGTAATGGGCAGGAGTATCACTTACTTGTAAACCTTTTCCTTCTCTCTTCGCTACACGAATTAGAAATAAAACACATATATTTATTGATATCTTAACTTTTCCCTCAGGAAGTAGATGTAGAAGTGATTCCCAACGAACGCTGCCAGCGCTGGTTCCGAGCAGCTGGCAGAAGAGAGACTATACACGACGTCTTCCTTTGCGCTGGATACAAAGAGGTATGCACTTGTACATAACCATTATATTTTGTGTGAAACTAATATTAACAATTGTTCAAATTATGATTTTATCAGTTTATATTAAAAAAAAGATTTTTCATTCGTCAAAAAAGCTTTTCCTTTTCTGTAAACAAAATACTGCTCCACAATTTCGACATAACATTTTAAATATATTATTAGGTTCACAGATATTACAAAAAACAAATCGAATGTTAAATTTTATACACATATGTTGGTGACAGTATTGAATAGTGTTTCCTTATTATAATTTATTCAATTTAGTAAATTTCAACTAATATCTTATAATCTTTCATAGAACAAACAGCATATAGTATTTTTTTTAATGCAGATCTCATTTCATTCCCATTAAACCATCACTAACCATCAACCTTCCCCATAAACTATTGGAAATAAATTCGCAGCGTTTCTATAAAAATATGTCTGTCATTTGTTAAATGAATATGTAATTCGCATTGCTTGTATACTTTGGGTTTGAGACCTAAGAAAATTGTTTCTGGAAGTTTCGTTCGTATATTCACACTATCTACGTTATATTTCAGGGTGGACGCGACTCATGCCAAGGGGACTCCGGCGGTCCGTTAACGCTGAAGATGGAAGGTCGCAGCACACTAATAGGGCTGGTATCATGGGGCATCGGATGCGGACGCGAGCACTTGCCCGGCGTGTACACTAACATCCAGAAGTTCGTACCATGGATCGATAAACTCATCAACTAATCATCGGAGTGACATATTTATAATATTTTGTTTACGCAAAAATCACTCGTAAAGAGTATGATTGATCAATGACTATTTGAACTGTTTAAAATATAAAACTAATCTAAACAGCCCCCAAATATACACTGCATAGAATTTATGTGCGGAAAACGAATATAACATATGCATGAACATACATTATACTATTGTTATACGTGTTATATCACTATAGTAATCACAGTGTGCGAAGATATACGAAATGATTATGAAAACTATCTGAAAACGTTATAACAATTGTTTCCTTGTTTAATAATAAATCTTTAATAAAACTAAATTTTACGGATTTCATAGCCGAAAATTTAATTTTATTGAATACTTAATATTCGCATAAATAACATTATTAAATAAATCTTGTTGTTACATATTGATGCTAGTTAAATGTATATAGTTAATAATGTTTTTGTTCAACGCAGAAACGAGAAAATCATTACATTTATCTCATGGTAAGTGATACACCCGCCCATCACAACGTCATGCTAGTTAAGATGATATACACTGCACCATATTACGATCGACGCCTTGACGTATATGTTAATTCTCATTACCCCAGTGATTTAACTAGCTGCTATACAGTAATACAGTAGTATTTTCACACTATTGTTTAGCAGCGTAAATAGGCTTTGTATAAACCAAGACGGTTTCCGGCAACAGAGACCAACAACGATAATTAAATTAACATGTTCTTCTCAATTATCCTGTGATATCCAAAATAAATAAATATCCAACTAACCAGGTGCTACTGCTGTTTACTGTTAACCATTCATTCACCACCACGAACTATTTACTTGTTCGTCCATTTTAATATCCACAATTAAAACCTCTAACAAAGCTTGTCCTACCAAGCTATTGTTAAATTATTTAGTTACCAAATCGCGAATATTTCTCACATTGATTGCATTTAATATTAGAAATCTTGAAGTAGAGTTAATTCTAATGAAAAATTTACGTTAAGTTATTATTAAAAAC